>SJYR01001081.1:79862-106002 GCA_006410655.1 Kobus ellipsiprymnus | reverse complement strand
GTTGTGGTGTGCGGGCTTCTCATTGTGGTGGCTTCTCTTGCTGAGGAGCACAGGCTCGCACGTTGTGGCTCCCGGGCTCTCCAGCACAGGTTTAGTTGCTCAGCAGCAAGTGGGATCTTCCCAGACCGCGTGTCTCCTGCAGTCTCTTTACCACTGAGCCATCGGAGAAGCCTCTCCCTTCTTTCCTTTTCCTTCTTTTCTCCCTCCCTTCCTTCCTTTAATTTGTGAAAAAATGTTCAATCGTGGTAAAAAACATGTAACAAAATGTACCATCTTTACTATTTTTAAGTGTGCACTTTAATTATGTTAAGAGTGTTCATTCACATTATTATGAAACAGACGTCCAGAACTTTTTCGTCTTGCTTTTTCTGAAACGCTGTACCCATTAAACAATTCCCCGTTTCCTGCTCCTTCAGCTCCTGGCAGCCACCGTCCTACCATCTGCCTCGAGTCTGACTCCTCCAGAAACACCCTGTAAGTGGAACCATGCACCATTTGTCCTGTTGTGAGCTGCTTATTTCACTTAGCACAATGCCCTCAAGGCAAGCTGCATTTTCTTAAACTGCGAATCTGTTTCTTTTACGGTTATGGTTATTTTACCAAGCACCATCTGAAGCAGTCAGCTCCATCCCTACACTGTTAGCCACGGACAGAGGAGCCTGGTGGACTGCAGTCCATAGGGTCGCACAGAGTCAGACATGACTGAAGCAACGTCCCACGGACGCACAATGTTAACACTCTGCCTGAGCAGTTGGGGTGCCTGTCTTCATCCTGTTTTCCCCATGATTTCTTTTTAAAGATTTTTTTGATGTGGACCATTTTTAAAGCCTTTCCTGAATTTGTTACAATACTGCTTCTGTTTTACGTTTTATTTCTTTGGACAGGAGGCATGTGAGATCTTAGTTCCTTGACCAGGGCTTGAACCCACAACCTGTGCATTGGAAGATGACGTCTTAACCACTGAACTGCCACAGAAGTCCCTCTGCCCGTAATTCTGACTCCTATTTTCTGAGAAGCGCTGGATTCCAGGCAGGGCAGGATGCCGAGCCACCTCGGCTCTGTCATTCCGTTTACTGGGCGTTGGTGGGGAGGATGTCCCCAAACCCTTCACCTTCAGGATTTAAATCCAGGCTGTCCCTTGGTGAGCAAGCTCTGAGGATGAGGCTTCTGAGAGGCCAGGGGGGTATGGAGGAGGGGAATATGGGGAAGGAGCTTTAGTTCTTGAACCCATGAAATGGGGATAAACGCTGATGTGCAAGGCTATTGCGAGGGTGACAGGCGGCGTCCTTGTGAAGGCCTGGCTATCCAGAAGTTCCACTTCTCCACAAATTAGGCTCCTCTGGGGGCACTGTTGACCCCAGTGTTCAGCTTATGAGTTTCATTTCTCCCTGTTTTTNAGGCGGCGTCCTTGTGAAGGCCTGGCTATCCAGAAGTTCCACTTCTCCACAAATTAGGCTCCTCTGGGGGCACTGTTGACCCCAGTGTTCAGCTTATGAGTTTCATTTCTCCCTGCTTTTGTGCTTGTTTACTATTCTGCACGTCTACGGGATTTCCCAGGCAAGAATACTGGAGAGGGTTGCTGTTGCCTTCTCCAGGAAATCTTCCCAACTCAGGGATCAAACCTAGGTCTCTTGGATTGGCAGGCGGATTCTTTAATAAAAGCTTATAAAAACGTAGTGATTCTTCCTCCTTCCACAGTCAGACGGGGGGTGCCTCAGGATCTCAGGGAGTGCTCCCCGTGTCTGAGCACAGGGCCGGGGCAGGAAAGGGGTCTGCCCAGACTGGAGGGTGAAGCTCCACCCTGTGCTGGCTGCCCTCACCTTTCTGCAGTGTTTCTCTGCCCCCTGGTGGTGGGAGGGAACCTGAGCCGAGGTATACCCCCCGTGGGACACCTGCAGGCTGCCTTGTGCCCACTTCTTCCAGTGGTCCCCGGCCTTTCTGGCTCCAGAGACCTGTTTCGTGGAAGACAACTTTCCCATGGATGGGGTTGGGGGGCAGTTTCGGGATGATTCAAGCACGTTACATTCATGGTGCATTTTATTATTGCCCCATCAGCACCACCTCAGATCGTCGGGTATCAGAGCCCAGAGTCTGGGGACCCCTGCTAGCCCATTTAGCCAGGCCAGGGTCCAGAAGGCACGGGCCTGGGCTGGGAGGGGGAGTGCAGGTAGGAGAGGACAGGGCTGCAGCTGGGAGCTGTTGGGTGGGGCTCCAGGTGGAACTGGCTGGGGAGGGCCTGCAGGTGGGGGCTGGCGAAGATGCTATTTAAGGAAGGCGGTGGTCCTAAGCCTGTGATCAGGCTGCTTCATCTCGCGGGAATCGGAGCCCTTGCTAGCTGAGGGGCCACGGGGGCCCACTGCAGGCAGCATGAGTATGGAAGGCCTCTGGCCATGGGTCCTGATTCTTGTCTGTCTGTCTGGTAAGTGGGTTGCCTCACTCTCCTACCCGCCTCACTTTGGCTCCAGCCTGTGGAGCCCGTGTGGGGAGTGGCCAGAGGGTGTAGCTGCAGCTTGCAGGGATGTAAGCTGACCAGCATGGCTCGGAGAATGGGCTTCCAGGGATGCTCCTAGAAGTCAGCTCCCAGGGGGACCTCCCGAAGATGCTGGGGGGCAGAGGCCCTGCCTGGCAGAAGACAGCAGGACTGACATCTCCAGACATTCATGCCCTGCCCTCCGTGCCAGGCTTGCCCGGCCCACTTCCCGAGGCCTGGGCTGAGGAGGGGCTGGAGGAAGGGTCTGAAGCTAAGCCACACCATGGCCTCAGTGTTGGAGCCTGAGGCCCCTCCCTGCTCCCTCCTTTTCCCTCCCTCCCCTGCCTTATACTTGCCCAGACACTCGGAGCCTAGGGCTGCCCTTTGAAGCCCAGTCTTGGTCCTCCTAGTGGGCTGCCATTTCCTCCTCCAGGGG
This sequence comes from Kobus ellipsiprymnus, assembly GCA_006410655.1. Classification (NCBI taxonomy): domain Eukaryota; kingdom Metazoa; phylum Chordata; class Mammalia; order Artiodactyla; family Bovidae; genus Kobus; species Kobus ellipsiprymnus. Next base: position 103,096 of record SJYR01001081.1, on the reverse strand, counting down.
ATCTTCCTGGCCCAGGGATGGAACTCAGGTCTCCCGCATTGCAGGCGGATTCTTTACTGTCTGGGCTTCTCCAGTGGCTCAGGCAGTAAAGAATCTGCCCACAGTGTGGGAGACCCAGGTTCCATCCCTGGGCCAGGAAGATCCTTTGGAGATGCCTGGAGAATCCCATGGACATGTAGCCTGGCGGGCTACAGTCCATGGGATCACAAAGAGTCGGACACGACTCAGCATCTAACACTTGTCCCCTAGGGAAGTTCCTTCTGCAAGGTTGTCCAGGCCTCAGGGCCAGGTGGGCTCCAGGACTCCTCCTGGAGGCCTGCCGCCCCAGGCCTGCCTGAAGGGCCTGGGCCCTGAGGTCTGACAGCCCACTCCCCTCATCCCAAGTCCTGTTATCCTGCGTAATCATTGTGCATATGTACCTGTGTCTGGGCCAGGCTTCATCCTAGGAGCACCCTCAGCCTCTCACTGCGCTGGAGCCTGTGGGACCAGATTCTCAGAAGACCTCACCCCTGAGGAGACCCAGAAATCTTGGGACAAGGACATCCCTGCAATAAACCAAGGTGAGGACACTGTCTTCTCGTGCGGTGAGGAGTATGAAGTTGCCCATGTAGCCTATGAAAACCATGCTGAACACTCAGATGAGTAGAAAAAGCTGCAAGATGTGCCAGCTTGCTAAGTGGGCCGTGGGAAACTTCTTAAGTCTATTTTTCTGTGTCTTCTCAACTGGGGTGTTACTTTTATGAGAAGGGGGTAAAGCAGAGGTTTTAAAATAGGACGAGCCCCTTCCCTGGTGGCTCAGATGGTAAAGAATCCGCCTGCAATGCAGGAGACCCTGGTTCGATCCCTGGGTCAGGAAGATCCCCTGGAGAAGGGCAACCCACTCCAGTATTCTTGCCTGAATACAGAAGAGCCTGGCAGGCCACAGTCCCGGGAATCGAAGAGAGTCGGATGTGACTGAGCAATTGACTACACACACTTGGCTTTTATCAGGCCGAGTCTGGTGTGAGTGGAATTATTAGCGGCTGTTAGGAAACCAGGCCTTCCACCTGGTGTGGGATGATCTGCAGGTGTGAGACGCTGCGGGTCTCAGGAAGTGTCTCAGGCCTCCCTGCCTGGGGATTTCCGCTGAAGAATGAGAACACACAGAAAACCTGGGGCAAAGCGCATAGAAATAAAGATGGGGATTTCAGAGCACAGCGGGAGGGGGTCGGAGGGAGAGCTCGTCCTGGGAGCTGTGAACCTGCTGGATGTGGCTCGCCCCCTCCTGCTCTGTGAGAAGCTGGAGCAGGGTGGCTCACCACCTTGGGGTCACTAATCGGAGCTGGCCAACTCCAGATCAGCCTGGGGCTGCGCTGGCACTGTTTCTCAGCGGCTGTGGAGGACACTGCTAGGGCTGCTGGTGGCCAGAGGACTCCCCGTGAGTCTAGCCTAGTGACAGTCGGTGCTTCCTCCCTTGCCTGGGGCGGCCCTCCCACAGGGACAAGCACAGGCAGGTGTCTGGCCCCTGCCTCAAGGCGGGATCAGTCTTGGGGTCCTCCTGTGAGGTCAGCCTGGGTGGCCCTCCTGCTGAACCCAGCCCTCCCCCGGGTGCTCCAGTTTCAGTCACCTGCAGATGGCCCCCTGGCTCAGGCTCTGCTCTGGGGAGCCCAGCTTCTAGAATGCACAGGGATCTAAGCAAACCCAGGGAGACAGTGAAGGGCATGGAAACCCGGCTGCTGCAGTCCGTGGGGCTGCACAGTTGGACATGACTGAGCGACTGACCAAAACAGCCTAACCTTCAGGATGCAAGGCACTCTTCTAAGACTCCTGTTGGGGCTGGTGTCTTAGAAGGGAGGCTGTGCAGGGAGGGGCTGCCCACTGTGCAGGGGGCAGGGGGCGGTGGGAGGGGAGGGCGGAGCCGTAGCCCCACTGCCGTGATGGTGAGGGCTGGGCTTTCTGTGACTTGCCACCGTGAGGGTCTGGAGTGCCACACGGATGGGTGGGGGTGAGTAGAGCAGGAGGGCCAGGGCATGTGCTGGAAGCATGGCTCAGGCTGGAGCGGAGGGTAGAGATAGCTGGAAGAAATGGCAACTTCCTGGGAGCAGAGGGTGTCAGATGCAGGAGGCAAGAGCTGAGCCTGGGTTTTTTTTCTCTTGGCTGTGCTGCATGGCATTCAGGGTCTTAGTTCCCTAACCAGGGATTGAACCCGTGTCCCCTGCTGTGGAGGTGTGGAGTCTAGCCACTAAACCGCCAGAGAATTCCCTGGGACTGGGCAGTGTGCATGTGTGGTCCCAGGAGGGAAGGGTGTGATCAGGCTGAGAAGTGCTGCATGTGCTTGTAGATGGGGACTCAGGAGCTGTGTGACTTGCCTGGGGTCACACAGCCTCAGGGCCCAGGGAAAGGTGGGTCCTGGAGTTGCTTGGCTGGAGGTCTCTGTTGGGCATGTCCTAGAGTCTGTTGTGGGGGTGGGGGCATGGACCCACGCACGTGTGTCCCTTCCTTTTCAGGGCTGATTCCAGAGGAGTCCCCAGAGAGCAGCTTCCTCCTTGAGGGGGACATCCTCCGGCCGGTGAGTGTGAGCGTACACACACACACACACGTAAAATAACCTCACAGCAGTGTCAGAGACCTGTGAGCCCATCGCTAGGCGTCATGGGGGTGTGACTTGTGAGCCATCCATCTTTCCTACTCATAGCTCTTCTTGCCAAAGTCAGTGCGAATGTTGTTAGGAATAAGCCAGCCTGGCAGAGGGTGTGACATCTGGAATGGTGGCAGTCAGTCTGGGAGGGCTTCCTGCAGGAGGGGTTTTGGAATGTCAAGCCCCAGCTTGCTACCCTGCTCTGGGGAGGTGCTCAGGGAGTACTGGGAAGGAAGAGGTGAGCACAGGTTGGCAGAGTGGCTGGTGGGGATATGGGGAGGTGTCTGTGGTGAACATTGGGGGCGGCAGTGGTGGTCTGAGGCAGACAGAATGAGGAATAACACACAAGCCATCCTGCCTAGGGATGAGGGGCGGGGTCAGAAAGGGAGAAGGCTGGATGGGATTAGGGTTTTCTTTTAGGAGGCTGGGGATGGCAGAAGGCTCTTGAAAGGACAGTGACTTGGTGAGAGCAAGACAATGTTGCTGGTCTGAGGCTGTCTACTAGATGGCTCAGCTTGAGCTGGGCAAAAGAGCCGAAGGCCAGCCCAAGCCAGGGCAGGAACCCCTGGGGCAGGGCAGGGCCCCTGTTCCCAGTCACCTAGTGAATGCACAGGGTAAAAGCAGGATCCAGTAAAACCTTTGGTAGCCTCTGCAGGAAATATTTTGTCTGGGTTTCTCTTTTTTTAAAAAAATTCATTTAAATGAAACAAAGATGAAAATGATAAAAGGTACAACTCACAAAAAAGATAGACATCATAAACCATTAGATACCTTAACAAAGAAACAGAGATACATAAAGCAAAAATCAGAAGAAATATGAGGGAAAAAGAGCAATATATGATCAAAATGAGACATATTAACATTTCTGAGAATATTGTATCAAGTGCAGAAAAAATTAGGATCTTGAATGATATCATTAATAGTTTAAATAGAATAGATTTATATTTAATTTCATTAATCATATCCTACACAAATTGTTTAAAATTTTGTATCTCATATGTTGTTGTTAGATGTCCACAGGACATTTAGCAAAACTGGCAAAAAGATAAACATTACTGCGTTTCATGGGTTTCTCTCCCTGATAGAGTAAGTGGCAACTTCTTTCTCTAGAACAAAGGGTTGTACTGCACGTCACACGGCTGGCCACCGGCCTCCCTGTTTCTGTTCCTTCTCTGATGAGCAGCGACCCTCACTGCGCACATCTTGAGGGCTCCTGGGGCCCGAGGGGTGGCAGCCTCGGGGCGGGAAGCTTGGCCAGCCGCTCTCCGAGCTGCCCTCTCTCCTCAGAGTCCCTTCCGGCTGTTCTCGGCGACCAGCAGCAAGTGGCCCAAGAAGGGCGGTGTCGTGGAGGTCCCCTTCCTGCTCTCCAGCAAGTACGGTGAGTCGGCCCCGGGCCCCGGAGCCGTGGGCCTTCCTCCCTGTGCAGCGCGGCTCCCCTTCGTTCGTTTTTTTTAGTGACATACAGCAGGCTGTATTTTGCATCTGTGTTTATTTGTATGGCTGTGCTGGGTCTTCACTGCTGCACGCCTTTCCCTGGCTGCAGTGAGCAGGGGCTGCTCGTTCGCTGGGCGCACAGGCTCCTCATTGCGGCGGCGTCTCCTGTTGCAGAGCACGGGCTCTAGGGCGAGCCGGCTCCAGCAGCTACAATCCGTGGGCTCCAGACCCCAGGCTCAGCAGCTGTGGCTCAGTTGTTGCTCTGCGGCGTGTGGGGTCTTTCCAGAACATGGATTGAACCGTGTCTCCTGCATTAGCAGGTGGATTCTTGACCATGGAGCCACCAGGGAAGTCCCCTCTATGGGTTTTAATTTCCCTTTGTGCTTCCTCCACCATCACCCAAAGAACCCTTCTATCAGAAGCCCTCTGTCTCATGGGCCCTGAGCGGGGATGCTAAAGTCCTGGAGGAGCTGATGGGGAAGCCACACCTAGGGACAGTCTGACCCATTTCAAGACCAGACGGCCCAGAAGACAGTGACCAGCCCAAGGTCACACAGCCAGGGTGCACCTGGAGCCCTGCTTTTTCCTCCCCACACCATCATGCTGCCCTTCCTTCCTATCTATCTGCATCCACCCCTCCACCCATCCATCCATCCTTTCTTGTTTTTTGGCCATGTTGTGAGGCATGTGGGACCCTGGTCCCCTGGTCCCCTGACTAGGGATTGAACCCATGCTCCCTGCACTTGGAACATGGAGTCTTAACCGCTGGGCCACCAGGGAAGCCCCACGCTGACACCTCTTGACATTCCACACTGGAGAATGCTCTAAAGCTCAGCTCCTTCCCCACGTGCAGACAGCTGGGGGAGAGCAGTGGAGGGAGCCTGGCTGGGGCTTTAGCTGACGTGTCTCTTCCCCAGATAAGCCCAGCCGCCAAGTCATCCTGGAGGCATTTGCTGAGTTTGAACGCTTCACCTGCATCAGGTTTGTTGCCTACGATGGCCAGAGGGACTTCATTTCCATCATCCCCATGACTGGGTAAGTGCTTCTTGGTGTGTGTGCGCGAGTGTGCCTAGGTGTGGATGGTGAGAGCCTCAGCTGTCTTGAGTTCATCCTGAAATTAACAAAACTGTTGTCTAAAACCCGTGTCTGGGCCTGTCCTCCTGGGTCTAGAGTCCTCCTGCGCATCTGAGTGGTCTGCTCCACATGAGCTAGACCTACAGATACACGGGGCAAATACTCAGGAGAGGTGGGCAAGGAGGTGCTCAATCTCCCGGGAGACTACGTGAACTGGGGAGTGAGTGCAGGTGTCATGGGGCAGACCTGGCCTCGGATCCAGGTTTCATGGTGCAGGAGCCAGGTGACTCTGGCAAGTCCCTTAACTTCTGGGCCCTTCTGTGTTCTCTCTGAAATGCAGGTGATGGTAATACTGCTTTCCTAGCTAGCTAGGGCCCTAAGAGAATGTGCACAAGAGCTTTGACTCGGCTCCCCGTGTGGAGATATTCACGTAATCAGCTGCTTCCGTCATCCATGTTAACATCAGTTCTCACCAACTCCTTACAGTGTAGCCTGGAAACAGGGTTCCAGGACACCCCGTTCAGAGGGCCAGGCGGTGGGGGGTCTTGGGAACAGCAAGGTTGGGGCTACAGCCCAGGACGGGGACTCGCTCTGGGTGCTTTTATCCCAGGTCTTGGGAGGAGGGGAGAGGGGCCTGGGTTTGCCGATTCTCCTGGCCAGTGCCCACCCAGCACTTTCGTGGCCCTGCAGGTGCTTCTCGAGCATTGGCCGCAGTGGAGGGATGCAGGTGGTGTCTCTAGGGCCCAGCTGTCTCCAGAGGGGCCCGGGCATCGTCCTGCACGAGCTTATGCATGTGCTGGGCTTTTGGCATGAGCACTCGCGGGCCGACCGGGACCGCTACATCCGTGTGAACTGGAATGAGATCCTCCCAGGTAAGCCAGGTCGTGCATGGTGGGGGAGGTGGAGGAGAGGTGGTCCTGTCAGAAGAAGGTGGCAGGCATGGCCTGCGTCCAAGGAATCACCCGGCTATTTGGGAAAGGTTGTCCATCTTCCCCACAACCTGCCTGTCTCCCATGGGGAAGGTGGGATTCCTGCTTTCCTCCAAGACATGGAGAATAACCCAGATACTGCTGCTCTGGGCTCTGAGGCTTCAGTGCCACCCACAGTTACCCTGAACTAGGGCATCAATTTGCCCTGTCTCGTCTCTCTTCACGGACACTGGCAGTTACTAAGTATGGAGTTGATGGTCTTGTGACTCTTGCTCACTTATACTCAACCAGCAGCCCTGCACGCCTTAGACACTGCTCTTGAGGCTCAGGGCAGGGGCTGTGCTCCAGCTGAGGAGCTGAGCCAAGACAGATATCTCAGAGGTAGTGGGCTGTGTGCGTGTGCCAAGTGCCCGACACAGGAGGTAGAGGGCAACCCTGTAGAGGCTGTGAGAGGCTGCTGACGGGCCTCTGGGATAAAGGACAGGGAGGCCAGGTCCTGGAAAGTGGCAGCGGGAAGGCTGGTCTGGAGAGTGGGTCACTGCACTGGACGCCAGGGAGCTGCAGCTGTGTGCTGGGCAAGGTGCCAAGGATCTGACTCCAGCAGCAGTGAGGCCCTGCCCTTTGGCAGAGGGGGAAAGCCTGGTATAGGAGGTGAGAGGAGTCGAGACAATTGATTCACGAGGGAGGAGAGCAGAGGTGAGTGATTTGGGTTTGGGGGTATGGAAGCAAATGAAAGCTTGAAAGACTTCATGTAGGAGGAGGGCTTCTGGTATGAGTGCCTTTGCTGCTGCTGTGGGGTTATGGTTAGGGGAGGAGGCTCAAGACCTCAGCCATCATACATGGATGACCCCCGTGCTGAGAATGGGATGGGAAAATGGGCAGCACCTCTTAGTGGGATGGGGGATAGAGCTTGAGATCAGAGATCAGTCTGCAAGTGGGGAGGCCATAGTGACACCATGCTATAAAAATAGACTACAGTCCTTTCAGTGCTTATGGAGGGACTTCCCAGGAGGTCTGGAGGTTAGGATTTTGTGCTTCCATTCTAGGGGGCATGTCACTGCATAGTGAAAACAAAAAAAAAGCTCAAGTGCCCATGGAATCCTTGTAAAGGCTTATGATAGCCACAAAACCTTCAAATTTGAAAAAGTAGAGTTAATACAAACATTTTGATCATGATGTAAAAAGTAGAAGCTAGTAACAAAGCGAAAAATGTTATCCAGTTGAAAATTACAATTTAGAAAACAACAAACCTTTTTTAAGCTATGGAGTTAAAGAAACTGCAGGAATTCTTAGAGCATGAAAATTAGAACCAAGGGTTCATAGCTAAAGCAATACACAGGGAAAATATGTAGACTGAAATACTTAGATCAACAAAAATAGAGGACAAATTTGGCATTTCCATTCAAGTTAAGAAAAATGGGAATTAGTGAAGGGAAAAGCAGAAATTAATGAGTTAGAAAACATAACAGCACTGATAAATGAAAAAGCTGTTTTTTCTTTTAACAATAAAATTAAACATCAGCTACCCTAATGGAAAAAATTGCTAAAGAATGAAGAAAAATGAGAATGTACTTAGTTAATATGTAAAGAACAAACTGCTAAAATATACAAACTAGTAACAACAATTAACTGTGGAAGTGGGAACTCAAGGGGAATGGAGTGGGAAGCATTCTGTATCTTCATATTTTCTGAGTTTTGAGTCAGATGAATATATTGCCTGCTCAAACTTATGTTTAATAACTTAAAGGATTTTAAAAGGAAAAAGTAAGTACTCTACTGGGTAGGTATTTCCAGGCAGGGATGGGATATAAAGGTGTTAGATTACCATTTTAGTGGTGAGGAGGCTGCTTGTGACCATGGGTGAGTGTAAAGGCAGCTGGCTGGGCCTGGGGTCTTTAGGTGAGCAAAGATGGGGGGTAAAGCCGTTCTTTCAGAGGCTCACTGAAGGGCAGGAGAGGAGTTGAGGGAGGGAAGCTTGTTGCTCCCAGGCCTGGAGGGGCCAAGGGACAGGAAGAAGCAAGTGCTCTGGTGAGCACTTTTTTCCCACTTTTCCAATGGGAAAAGGCTGAACTCCACACGTGGGGTTGGGGGTGGGGCAGGTGCTGTTGGCTGGAGGCAGGGAGGGCAGGTGGCTTTGCTTCTGAGGGTGGGGTATACCCCTGGTAGATGGTGGGCTCACAGATCTCCACGCCTGGGGTGGGGAGGAGGAGCAGGGTGGGGAGTAGGCACTTGATCTCGCTGGTAGAGTGGGCATCCAAGGCTCTGAGCAGTGTCAGACCGGACTTCTTGAAAGCTGTAGACTATATTAGTATAAAGATAGTTTCACACAGGGCGAGCCTGAGAGGAGAAGAGATGGGGGAGAGAAGTCTTAGGAGGCGATGGCAGGCCAGCCACCAAGTCCTTGTGCTTGTATTAATACATCAGCTGGCGCAGATCTGGAACCCTCCCAGGGCACCGAGGGGACGGGGATCAGAAATGGGGGTGGGGTGAGGAGATGCACTCTGGGTGTAGTTTTGGACCCCCTCCGGTGGGCTGGACACTTCCAGGAACCCCCTACCACCTTCCCTTCCTCCCCTGGCCCTCTTCCCCATCGCCAAGTACTTTCTTCAGGTTTTGAAATGAACTTCATCAAATCTCGGAGCAGCAACATGCTGGTGCCCTATGACTACTCTTCAGTGATGCACTATGGGAGGTGAGGACCCCTTTTCTGGCTTTCTTCCCTCCTCACTGTTCTGCCCAGCCAGTCTGGACTCAGGCCCTTGACTCCTGGGTTTCAGGCTTGCCTTCAGCCGGCGCGGGCTGCCCACCATCACTCCACTCTGGGCCCCCAGTGTCCACATTGGCCAGCGAAGGAACCTAAGCAACTCGGACATTGCACGGGTCCGCAGGTTTTATGACTGCAGCCCAAGTGGCCACGAGCCCAGTGGGAAAGGTGAGTGACAGGGAGTAGAGTGGTTTGAGGAGCTGCAAGAAGGTTGAGGTGGTATTAGTGAGGGTCGAGTGCTAGGAGGGGAGTGGCAGCTGGCTGGGCCTGGGGTCTTTAGGTGAGCAAAGATGGGGGGTAAAGCCGTTCTTTCAGAGGCTCACTGAAGGGCAGGAGAGGAGTTGAGGGAGGGAAGCTTGTTGCTCCCAGGCCTGGAGGGGCCAAGGGACAGGAAGAAGCAAGTGCTCTGGTGAGCACTTTTTTCCCACTTTTCCAATGGGAAAAGGCTGAACGCCACACGTGGGGTTGGGGGTGGGGCAGGTGCTGTTGGCTGGAGGCAGGGAGGGCAGGTGGCTTTGCTTCTGAGGGTGGGGTATACCCCTGGTAGATGGTGGGCTCACAGATCTCCACGCCTGGGGTGGGGAGGAGGAGCAGGGTGGGGAGTAGGCACTTGATCTCGCTGGTAGAGTGGGCATCCAAGGCTCTGAGCAGTGTCAGACCGGACTTCTTGAAAGCTGTAGACTATATTAGTATAAAGATAGTTTCACACAGGGCGAGCCTGAGAGGAGAAGAGATGGGGGAGAGAAGTCTTAGGAGGCGATGGCAGGCCAGCCACCAAGTCCTTGTGCTTGTATTAATACATCAGCTGGCGCAGATCTGGAACCCTCCCAGGGCACCGAGGGGACGGGGATCAGAAATGGGGGTGGGGTGAGGAGATGCACTCTGGGTGTAGTTTTGGACCCCCTCCGGTGGGCTGGACACTTCCAGGAACCCCCTACCACCTTCCCTTCCTCCCCTGGCCCTCTTCCCCATCGCCAAGTACTTTCTTCAGGTTTTGAAATGAACTTCATCAAATCTCGGAGCAGCAACATGCTGGTGCCCTATGACTACTCTTCAGTGATGCACTATGGGAGGTGAGGACCCCTTTTCTGGCTTTCTTCCCTCCTCACTGTTCTGCCCAGCCAGTCTGGACTCAGGCCCTTGACTCCTGGGTTTCAGGCTTGCCTTCAGCCGGCGCGGGCTGCCCACCATCACTCCACTCTGGGCCCCCAGTGTCCACATTGGCCAGCGAAGGAACCTAAGCAACTCGGACATTGCACGGGTCCGCAGGTTTTATGACTGCAGCCCAAGTGGCCACGAGCCCAGTGGGAAAGGTGAGTGACAGGGAGTAGAGTGGTTTGAGGAGCTGCAAGAAGGTTGAGGTGGTATTAGTGAGGGTCGAGTGCTAGGAGGGGAGTCTGTAGAGGTGAGCAGGGGCAGACCAGGGGCTCACCATTCAGATGCAGAAAAAGCACTTGAAAAAAAAAATTAACACTCAGCTATGATTAAAACCTGTTAGCAAATAGGAATAGAGGTAGGAATAGAGGTCACTTTCCTAACCTTAACATACCTACAAAAAAAACAGACCCCAAATCCTTTTAAATGTCAAAACATTAAGACTAAGACAAGTTTTTCCACTCCTGTCTCATCTGTTCAACAATGTAGTAAGTCTTAGCCCTTGTGGTACAACAAAAAATGAAGTCTTGAGGTTTGAGAAGGAAGAAAAAAGTCACTATTCATAGATGACAATCTGCATTGAAAGGAATCTACAAAAAAATTACTAGAACTAATAATTTTTAAAGGTGAATATAATCAATATACAAAAGTCAGTTGTATTGTAATGCAGCATCAATTTATTAAAATACATTTTAAGCCTTTAAAAAGATGCAGCTGGTCCAGGCAGGGGTGAGAGTGCAGAAGCAGGCAGTGGCTGTGCAAGGGAGAAGCATTAGGCGTGATGAGGATCGACAGGAAAGAGAATTGAGAAGACGGCGCCGTGTACCATGTTGACCATAGTTCCCTGTGCTATATGCCAGGCCCGCTGGTTTTTAGCTGAGCACATGGCTGGCTGGGATCAAGTCTGCATTTGCCAGTCTCCCTTGCATTTGGGCGTGACCAGGTGACTGCCTTCTGGCTTGTGAGATAGCCGTCAGTTGGCAACTGTTATTTCGTCTTGTGAAGAAACATTTTTCTGAAGTTGGTTGCCCTGGTGACCTTTTCTCGTCACCATTACCTCATTAGTAACTGGGGAAATGCAAATAAAGACCACAGTACCCTTTTTTATCCCTTATAAGTTGGCAGACATGTAGAAGTCAGATACTGCCAGATACAAATAAGATGATGAAGCAGTGAGGACGTTCATACTCTGCTGATAGGAGTATAAATGCGGCACCATTTTGGAAAACAATTTGGTAGCTTGTAAAGCTGAAGGGTGATACCCCATGACTCAGAACCCACTCCTTGGAATCTTCGCACATGTGTGCTCCCCATCCACTGCAGGCAGGCTCGACATTCTGTCTCTCCAGGTTTGCCTCCTCCGGGCAAGTCGTATAAACAGAATCATTCAAGGTGACCTTTTGTGACTGGCCTCTTTCTTTCATATGCTTTCAAGGTCCATCCATGGTCTAGCACATCAGTACCGCTGATCCTTGAACAGTCTGAGGGTTAGCGGCGCTGACCCTCTGTGCAACAGACCTTCTGACTGCCTGCAACTTCAGTCAGTCCTCCACATCCAAGGATTCAGCTGACTGTGTGGTACTGTAGAACATTTGCTGAGAAAAGTCACGTATCAGTACACTCAGGCAGTTCAAACCTGTGTTGTTCAAGGGTCAACTGTACTTCATTTTTATTGTTGAATGATGTGCCACATTTTGTTTATCTGTTATCAAAGGATCTTTGGGCCATTTCTAGTCTAGTGAGACAATAACCATTCGTGTACAAGATTTTATGTGGACATGTATTTTCTTTTCTTTTTGGATATATACTTAGGCGTGAAATTTCTGGGTTCTTTAACTCCATACTTGACTGCTAAATTGTTTTCCAAATTGGCTGTACTCGTCTTCATTTCTGCCAGCAGGTATATGAAGTTTCATGTACATGCTGGTAGAAGTCCTTCTCACCGCTTCTGGTTATAACTGTGCCCAAGTGGGTGTGAAGTGCTATTTAGTTGTAGCTTTGATTTGCATTTCCTGAATGGCTGTGAACACCTCTCTATGTGCTTATAGGTCTTTTGTATATGTTTGGAAAAATGTTCAAATCTTTTGCCTGTTTTTTGTTGGGTTGTTGTTTACTGGTAAACTGTGGGAGTTCTTTATATATTCTGAACATGTGTTCCTTATAGGACATATCATTTAGAAATATTTTCTCACATTTTATGGGTTGTTTAACTTTCTAGATGGTGTTCTTTGATTATAAACATTTACAATTTTGATGCAAAGTCCAACTTATATTTTCTTTTATCACTGTGCTTTTGGTGTCATATCTAAGAAGGATTTGCCTAACTCAAGGTCATGTAGATTTAGTCCAATGTATTTTGCATGTACACCAGGGCTTCCCTGGTGACTCAGATGGTAAAGAATCTGCCTGTGAAATGGGAGACCTGGGTTCAATCCCTGGTTTGGAAAGATCTCCTGGAGAAGGACATGGCAACCCACTCCAGTATACTTGCTGGAAAATTCCGTGGACAGATGAGCCTGGTGGGCTACAGTCCATGGGGTTTCAAAGAGTTGGACATGCGCTGTGCTTAACAGTTCAGTCATTTTGCATGTGATTATGCAGCTCCAGCACCATTTTGCAGACCTATTTCCTATGACATCAAATATTAGAAAGATTAAAAAAAATAAACAATAAGAGACAATGGCAAGAGTTTTGTGGGTAACTATTTGAGAGGTTTGACTAGCTTTAAGAACAAAATAGAGAGGTGGCTAGAAGTGGTCATGAGTCAATGGAAAGTGCATCAAGATAGTGGATATACAAGCAAGTTTGGGTATGGAAATAATGACCCCATGGAGAAGGGGGAATGGATCCATGGGGCAGAAGAATGTCTAGAATACTCGAAGGAGCTGTTCTCCTTGGGAGCTGAGGTACTTCCTTGGACCTAGTGGCAAGGAAGAAGATGGAAACAGATTCCAGTTGGTGTGTGGTCTTGATGTGCTATGAGGGGCTTCAGTCCCAGGCTTTGATGGCAAAGGAGTGAGGTGAGAGGCTGGGGAGAAGAGGATGTGTGGGGAGGGAAAGGTGTGGAGTGGCTGACTGGCGCGCAGGAGAGGAAACCTCTGAGAGACACTCAGTGGGGTCACGGTGGTGCTGGGCTGCTGGGCAGCTGATGGAGGTGGCCACTTCATCCTTTAGGACTGGGGTGCTGTGGGCAGTTCTGCCAGATTGGGGGGCCTGGGGATGTCTCAGAGTGACTGCAGTGAGGTTTAGGGGACCCATGCCAGGTGTGGAGGGTGTTTTGGAAGTGAGGAGGTTATGGAGCAAGAAGATGGGCTTTGGGGGCTCAGCGGGGCTGGAGGGTCATGGTATTGAGGCAAGTGGGCTGGAAGCAGAGGAGGTAGAGATCAGAGGGTGGTCTGCTGGGGCCCAGGACTTCAGGGGGCATGGTTTCTGCAGGTCCAGGCAGGGAGCGGCCTGGGAAGTCACTGGTTGAAGCGTGTCAGCTCAGATGGGCCAGTATTCATAGATGGAAGATACGGCCTCATTAGCAAGCAGCTGGAGAGTGGGCAAGGATCAAAGCAGTGCCTAGGGGGTGTGGCTGGCCAGCCAGATAACTTGGGCCCAAAATGAAGAGTTTTAGGAAGTAGCCGGTGGCAGCCNGGGCCACGTGGGGAGGGGATGGCATGGCTCCGAGCTTCTTGTCTCTTGGGGGAGCTCGGAATCAGGGTTTCAAAGGTGTTGACAGTGGCATGGCAGGAACATGGTGGGTTCTAGGTCTCTGTGAACAAGGCTGAAGGGCGCTCTGGCTCTCACACTGTCCTTCTGTGACTCTGGGACATAACCTGTCTTTCCTGCCCTAGGGCTCCAGACCCCTGGGAGTGGTAGGAGCCCCACTCCTGGCTCTAGGTCACAGCTGCAGCAGCTTTTGAAGGCATTGTTGGAGGAATCCAGTAGATCTGACCCCAGCGGCTTCGGGGCGGAAGACCAACATGTTGCTGGCAGGTCTGAAGAGAGCCTTGGTGCATGGAAGCCCCCGACCCTGAGGAATTCTGAAGCAAAGGCCTCTGCCGACCCTGCCCTGTCAGCCCCCAGCTTCCTCCCTGAGGCCAAGGCCTGGGGCAGCCTTCCCTGACATTGCCTTGGTGCCATCCCGGCAGCACCAAGTGCCCCATCTCTAGAAGAAGACCAGTCTGCATCCATCTAGGCTCTCCTGGGAAACCCTGCTCTGCCAGGGGCCTGTGCACCCAGAAATTGCTTTCTGAGGACACTCAGGGGTCAAGCCTGTGGCTTCTGTCCCCTTGGCCCCTCTGGGCAGCACCCCTGCCTTGCAGCTTCCCTGGCCCCCCTGTCTGAGGCTTGGGCTCCTCTCTCTGCTCCTTCCCTCCCGGTCACGTTTCCCCAAGGGCTCCCGGGACAGAGAGACCCTCTAGGCCAGTCAGGGGGAGTGCTGACTCTGCCGCCTCTCATCTCCTGCCTCAGCCCCCAGGGAGGACGGGAGGTGACTTCTCAGCGGCTCCAGGGACAGGGACCCCTCTGAGGTTGAGGTGGAGCCCCCCGCAGGGACTAACGGTACCTTCACCGCTCCCTCAGGCCGCCCCATGCTCAGGACCCTGGGAGCAGCCCCTCTCCCGGCTGTCTGAGCGCTGGGAACCTGGGAATGCAGCCCTGTGCTCCAGAACCCCACTTCCTTGCCTCCCGGGGAGAGGAAGAGGTGGGGGCCCAGGTGCGGGGAAATTTGTTGCCGGAAATGGCAAGAACACGAGGGCCTGAAGTCAGGACACAAGCTGCCATCACCTGCGCTGCTCTCTCCAGGAATTTGGCCTCTACTCAGACCCTGCCCCCCCAGACTTGGCCCGAGGAGGCCCTGGAAGGTGGGAAGGGGCTGTGGGGTCACCCTGATTGTCTTCCTTCAGCCTATCCCCACTCCTCTCCTCCAGCTGCTGGCCTCCCTGGTGAGGGCTGTTCAGGGTTAAGAAAGTCTCTAGGGACGGCAGTGAGCGAGCTGGACCCCTGCACCCCCACCCTGTGCAGGGCTAGGGGCCTGCTTTGGGTGGGAGGGCAGCAGGAGCCCCTGCCCGTCCCCGTGGGGCCAGGTCCCCCTGATGTCTCGGGAAAAGTAGAAATAAAGTTGGGAACTTGCTCCAGGAGTCTGGTGCCAGGCTGTAGTGCCTGTCTCATACCCCGTGCCTTGACCTCTCCTGACTGCCCTGCGAGGGGCCCTCTAGGCGCTGAGACCCACATTTCAGAGGCAGGAACAGACTCGGGGAAGCAAACTGGTGTGCCCAAGGAAGTAGGGCTGAGCAGCAGGGCTGAGATGCGCCCTCTGCCATCCTCTTCACTGTGTCAGGGGACCTGGAGCCTCTGCCCTCAGTCTACCTGGGGTTTCAGTCCCGAGTCAAGGATTTTCTGAGACTGCGCAAGGGCCTGATCTCAGGTTTGAATGTCAGGGAAGGACTGTGGTGTGGGGATGCTGTCCCTTGTCTTGCTCCCAGACCTGGGAAGTGGGGTGCCACAGTTTACAGGAGAGAAGTAGGGCTCTGGCCATGCTCCTAGCAGGGTGACTGCTCCCCTGGAAGATTCCCAAGAAAAGACCTTGGGCCAACCCTAGGCTAGAGATGGTACGTGAGCCTGTTTAGCAGCATGGCTGCCTCATGACCTGTGGGTCTCTGAGTATCGAGCCAGGCCGCTGACACCAGGCTGGGGTTCCCTGACGGCCACTGTGGGTCAGAGGAGGCGATGTGCTCTGCACTGTGAGGCCCGCCCAGCTCGCAGAGGCTGCTATCATGAGCCTCCGCTAACAGGCAGCTTTTGATCTTGGATGCTGGGTTCTCTGCCCAGGGCGGTGGGGCTGATTGATCCTGATGCCTCACGGGGAAGACTGCTTACTCTCTGTAGGCAGTGATCAGGGACAAGGCTGTCCTTGTCCTGTCCTCCCAAGAAGACGCCAGTTAGTAGAGTCCGGGCCCCAGGCCAGCTCTGGGCCCAGGCCTGTGGCCTGAGCCCCACACTGTCCTGATGATCCAGGCATGGTCTGGTCCCCGGAGCCCCAGCATGGAGGGTGTGACGTGTGGGACCCTGGGGCGTCAACCAGAGCCCAGGGGGCTAGGCGCCACCTCTCACGGCCTGTGGCTTGTTCGCCAGTCCCCAACCACACAGCTCTGTGGGCTCATTCAACAGTTTATTCAGTCACCCAACACACATCTGATGTATTTGGGGGCCAGGCAGGCTCCGTTATAGGCACTGGGAATAACATAGGGAACAAGGCAGGTTTTCTGTTCTCACGGAGTTTATTCGGGATGGGGAGAGGAATGGACAGGAAACAGGCAAATACAGCATCTGGGGTTGATAAGTGATGGAAGAGGGGAGCGTTTGTTGATGGCATTTCACCTGAATGGCAGGACGCTGCTATCCTCGGGCCATCTCGGGAAAGAACAGCCAGTGCAAAGCCCTGAGGAAGGAAGAAGCAAGGTGTGTCAGGCCAGCGTGTGTGGAGAGAGGTGTGTGTGTGTGGGCGGTAAGGAGGAGGCAGGCAAGGGCCTGGTCAGTCATGGAGGGATGGTTTATTCTGAGAGCAGCAGGGGCCCCTGCTGGGAGTTTCTAAGGAGAGGTGTGACAAGACCTGATCTAAAGTTTTAAAAAGTCATTCAGGGGCTTCTCTGGTGTCTCAGTGGTAAGGAATCCACCAGCCAGCACAGGAGACACAGGTTTGATCCCTGGTCTGGGAAGATCCCACAAGCCGCGGAGCAACTAAGCGTGTGTGCCACGACTGAGCCATGCTCTGAAACAAGAGAAGCCACTGCAGGGAGAAGCCCAAGCACCACAGCTAGAGAAAGCCCACGTGCGACAGCGAAGCCTCAGAGCAGCCAAGAGCAAATAAGTCATATTAAAAAGTTACTCTAGTCAGAATGGCTGCGATCCAAAAGTCTACAAGCAGTAAATGCTGGAGAGGGTGTGGAGAAAAGGGAACCCTCTTACACTGTTGGTGGGAATGCAAACTAGTACAGCCACTATGGAGAACAGTGTGGAGATTCCTTAAAAAACTGAAAATAGAACTGCCTTATGACCCAGCAATCCCACTGCTGGGCATACACACCAAGGAAACCAGACTTGAAAGAGACACATGTACCCCAATGTTCATCGCAGCACTGTTTATAATAGCCAGGACATGGAAACAACCTAGATGTCCATCAGCAGATGAATGGATAAGAAAGCTGTGGTACATATACACAATGGAGTATTATTACTCAGCCATTCAAAAGAATATATTTGAATCAGTTCTAATGAGGTGGATGAAACTGGAGCCGATTATACAGAGTGAAGTAAGCCAGAAAGAAAAACACCAATACAGTATACTAATGCATATATATGGAATTTAGAAAGATGGTAATGATAACCCTGTATGTGAGACAGCAAAAGAGATACAGATGTATAGAATAGTCTTTTGGACTCTATGGGAGAGGGAGAGGGTGGGATGATTTGGAAGAATGGCATTGAAACATGTATAATATAAGAAACGAATCACCTGTCTAGGTTCAATGCAGGATACAGGATGCTTGGGGCTGGTGCACTGGGATGACCCAGAGAGATGGTATGGGGAGGAAGGTGGGAGGGGGGTTTAGGATTGGGAACATGTGTATACCCGTGGCGGATTCATGTTGATGTATGGCAAAACCAATACAATATTGTAAAGTAAAAAAAATGATAAAATATGAAAAAAAATAAAATTATTTGGATGCGCCTTGAAAAGAGTTGGAATCGGGCAGAACAGCTGGTAGCCCCTGCAGTTGTGTGAGCAAGAGTGGCGGGATGATGGGAAAGGGCAAAAGTGGGTGCTCTGGGAGTATGTTTTGGAGGCTGAAATAAGCACACCTGCGGTTGGATGAGCAGGGGATGTGGGCATCTCAGCCTGGAGAACTGAGGGGAGAGAGTTCAGGCGAAATAGGTGTTTTAAGTCGGGGGCTGTGCTGTGCTTAGTCATTCAGTCGTGTCTTTGCAACCCTGTGGACTGCAGCCCGCCAGGCTCCTCTGTCCCTGAAATTCTTCAGGCAAGAAATGCTGGAGTGGGTTGCCATGCCCTCCTCCTGGGGATCTCCCCAGCCCAGGGATCGATCCCAGGTCTCCCGCATCGCAGGTGGATTCTTTACCAGCTGAGCCACCAGGTAAGTTGGGGGCTACTGGATGTCAAATGGGTGGGTCAAGAAGTGTGGGGGCTTTGTGAGCCTGAAGTTCAGGGCAGGGGACGTACTTTGGAGAGTGATTAGCATCCAGATGGGTACCAGGGGCTGGATGAAGTTCCCCAAGAAGAGTTCAGGTGCAGAAGGAAAGGATCTCAGGGCTGAACCAGGGCTGATTCACCCCCTGCAGTTTCTCAGCCTTGGCCCTAGCAGCATTTTCTGACTGATGAGTCTTCGCTGGGGAGAGGGGGCTGTGCTGGACCTTGTAAGGTGTTGATAGCATCTTTCCCCACTACCCGCGGGATGCCAGTAGCAACCTCCTGCCTCCTGTGGTGAGAGTCAAAAATGTCTCCAGACGTTGCCCAGGGTCCCTGGGAAGGGGCAAAAACCAGTCTTAGCAGGAATCTCTGCTTTGGGGTTTGGGAGAGGGAAAGGAAGCTGGGAAGAAGTGGCCTGTTAGGAGGGAGCAGGGCCTGTGGAGTGGCCCCGGGGAAGGGTCCGTCCTATAAAATGCGGCTGAGAAACCGCGTGGGAGCAGGACACAGACGCGAGCCTGGCCCTTGGTGATGCGGAGGCATGAATGACGCCCAGGAGTGGACTCAGTGGAGGGCGAAGGGGAACGTGAGGGGCTAGAGACAGTGACCAGGCAGACGAGAAGGTGGAGGCTGCAGGGGCTTCCCAGGTGATCCTGTGGTGAAGAACCCATCTGCCAGTGCAGGAGGGGTAAGGGACGCGGGTTCAATCCCTGGGTCAGGAAGATCCCCTGGAGGAGGCATGGCAACCCACTCCAGTGTTCTTGCTTGGAGAATCCATCCCATGGACAGAGGGGCCTGGTGGGATACAGTCCGTGGGGTCACAAAAGAGTCGGACACGACCAAAGTGACTTAGCACGCACAAGCATGCACGCAGAGGGTGTGGAGGGCTTCCTAAGAAGGGGGCTGGCCCTTAGAGTGGAGGGAGCGACAGCTGGTGAAGGGATAATCAACGGAGCAGAGCCCCGGGGGACACGAGAGGACTCGAGGTCCAGGGTGTATGCAGAGGACCTGCCCCGAGAGGCGAGACGCGGCTTGGAGGCAGGTGTGTGGGGAATGCGTGCCTGTGGGTTGGCTTCCCATTTCTCTTAAGTAGAAGGCAACACCACAGCTTGCGAGGAGGGCGCAGGCAGGAAGAGGAGCAGGAGATGGATGCTGACTCCGAGGCGTGGGGAAGTCTGCACACTGGGAACAGTGTGGAGATCTGTGGTCGCGAATTTAAAGCGAAGCCAGCTGATGAAGTGAGCGTTTTGCTCTGGAAAAAGCAGCCACTTTTTCCAAGGCAGGGTGGATGATTTAGGTTTGACCAGGGTTGGGGTTTTGTCCGCTGAGGTATGATGGGGGGAGAGAGGATGACCGACTGACACCACAGAGGGCACGGCTCAGGGGTCTGGGGAGGTGGGGAGGCTGGGTGGTACAGGGTGATCTGGGGGTAAGGTCCCTGGGGATTTGAAAGGCTGGGGCTTCTGGGGAAAGCTGGGGGTGGGTGCAGCCTGGTTGGGGATCATCCCCATGGCTCCTGGGGCAGGAAGTGCAGCAGCCTGAGCTGCTGGCGTCCTGGCCCAGGAGACAGTGGGGCCAGTCTTGCCTTTCAGACCTGGAGAAGTGGTTCCAGGGCTTTCAGCTAACACAGTGTATCTCCTGCCGTGCTCTCACGGCCAGGATAGGACAACTGTCTCCCCTTTCTTGGAAAAGATGCTACTAGGTCACCTTTCCACCATGGCCCCTCTTTTCAAGGACATCCCTGGGGGTTCCTTCATTTGGGCACCAGCTGTCTGAAAAAAGCTTATGTGTATTTCATCTGCTGATGTCTACTGCCATTACCCTTCACTTTTCAACAATCTTGGCCAGGTACTGCGGACCGTGGTGGGATATCTGCCCTGATGAAAGAGGTGGTACAACAGGCCATCAGACCCCACTGTGGTATGGCCTCTGGGCGTGAAAGTGGCACCAAGGGAGGAGAGGTGGTGATGGGTGAACGGTCCTTGAGAAGAGAGTAGGGCTCCACCAAGCACAGAAAGAGGGTGAGGAGGGTATTTCTGGCAGAGCAAACAGTCCCTGGAAAGGACTGGAGATGTGGGCGCTCAGGGCACATCCAGGGACCCGCATGTAGACTGGTGTGGGACGGAAGGTGGGCCAGAGCCTGTCACTGCCTCCGCCTCCCCCTCACACATGGCTGGGAGTAACGGCAGCAGCTGCTGCTGGCTGGTTGCAGGTCTGGGACTGAGCCCTGCCAGCCCTGGTGGAGCAGGGTGATACTGGTAGGTCAGAGCTAGTTTGGGAAGGGCTGGAGGAAGCCCTACTGCGGCCTGAGGCTCTGATGCACAAAGGCTCGGCAGAGCAGGCAGCTGGGGAAGGGGTGTGTGAGGGGGAGAAGGAGATGGCAGAGAGCAGCGGGGAGTTGAGTTATGTAACAGCCCCCACTGCCCCAAGAGCCAGCCACTGGTCTTGGGGCTGAGTAGGGCTGGGGGATGGCAGCGGGTGACACAGAGCCTGGGTGTTGGCTGAACCTCGTGGGTTCCTGTGGGTTCTTTCTAGCTGTCCTCAACCGAGGGTGGTACCCAGCAGGGCCCAGGGATAGGTGGATGTGGAGCTGCCTCTACGGGGAAGGTCCAGCTGAGAATCAGCATGGGGAGGGTAGGGCAGGGTGGGATTGAGGAGCCCTGGCTTCAGTTCTGCAGAGCCCTGGAGGCCTGGCCTTTCGAGGAAAACAGGCCAGCAAACAAAAGGCTGCTGTGAGTTGCAGTGTCTGGGGAGATACCTACTGGCCCCCCAGACTGACAGTGGTTGGAGAGGATGAGAAGTAGTCCTTCCCAAAGCCTATTTGGGCCACCAGAGTGCCCAGATTCCCTGCCGTGGGACAGAGAGCATGGGGCAGGGAACAACGGGGATAGGCAGGAATTTGCTCAAGTGGCTGATTCCCAGGCTCCAATGGCCACCTGTCTGCCCTTCCTCAGCGAAGGGTCTGATGACTCCTCCCCATCCCTGGTGACCCTGGCGTGGAAGTCCAGCAAGTGGAAGAATGAATTCATGACATCTGTCTTTGGAGGGGCCAGGGAGGCTGGCTGCCTTTCCAACTGAGCCTAGGCAGCACCTTCCCACCAGGCTGTGGGCACTCGCATCTAACAGAGGGGCTGGCAGGATGCAGGGAGAGTCCAGGATCAAGGGAGAGCCCCCTCAGTCTTGCCCTGTGTTGGGGGCTAGGGGCGGGTACCACCTTTTCTGAGCCTGGCTGGGGGTGAGACACTGTGGGCACCTAGAGGCCACACTCCCTGCTCCCATGAAGATGGAGCAGGCATGCTGGATCAAGGCCATGTCCATTGGAGGAGCCCTACTTTCAGAAGCAGATTGATGCTTATTTATAGGGAGGATGCCATGTACAGCTATGGGCTAGAAATATGAGGGCTGGGTCTAGGCTGGGGTTATAGCATTAAAGGCTCTGGAAACAGTGAAAAAATGCCCTTGAAGCTCCCCAGGCTGGTACTGCAGTGGCCACAGGGAGTGTGGGTAGGAGGAGGGTGCATGGGGAGCCCTTGTCCTCTGAAGCACTTTGAGGCCAGAAGGCAGTCAGGGTGGGGTATGTGCTTAATTGGGCTTCTCTGGTGGCTCAGATGGTGAAGAATCTGCCTGCATTGGAGGAGACCTGTGTTCAGTCCCTGGGTCGGGAAGATCCTCTGGAGAAGGGAATGGCAATCCATTCCAGTCTTGCCTGGGAAATCCCATGGACAGAGGAGCCTGGCAGGCTACAGCCCATGGGGTCACAGAGTCAGACAGGACTGAGTGTGTGGTTAATTGGAAGTTTCTTCTTACCTCAGCTGTACTTTCCAGGGCTACTTCAAGAGGGGTGTGCAGCATGCATGGGGCGGGCACCATCAGCAAGATTGGAGCAGGGAGGGGGTCACTGCACAGCTCTTCCTTGCAAGCTGCCCCCGAAACCTACATTTTCTCTGAAATGAAAGTTACTTGCTCAGTCATGTCTGACTCTTTGCAACCTCATGGACTGTAGCCCACCAGTTCCTCTGTCCATAGAATTCTCCAGGCAAGAACACTGGAGTGGGTTGCCATGCCCTCCTCCAGGGGATCTTCCTGACCCGGAGATGGAACCTTGGGTTTTCTGCATTGCAGGCAGATTCTCTACTGTCTGAGAAATTGTGTCAAAAGACCCCGCCTTTGACTAGATCTTCTCACTCTGTACCAGGCGACATCCTCTTCCTGCTGGTCAGGAGGTCAGAGTTTGCAACTGCGCGACACCGCCCGCCCCCCTCAACCCCCTTCCCCTGCCTGAGTCTCAGGTGTTGCCGAGACTTGAGTCTAAGGCCAGTTTTTTCTTACCTCTTTGCCCTTAATAGGGGAAACTGAGGCATGTGCAGGAGAAACAGGAAAGCTGAAGTCGCAATCCCAGGCTCTGAGCACTTGCTTGACCCTCGGCTTGGGAGCCTTCTCAGAGACCCCAAGACCCGGTGAGGGTTCGGGTCCTCGGTGGCCGAGGACAAGCTCGCAGGCGGGCGGCGGCAGGGGGCGCTCGCTACCTTGTCACGCGAGCCTCCTAGGGGTCCGCAGGCCCGACGGAGTCCAGTCGGGGCGGGAAAGCATTTGGGGAAGGGTCTGCCCGCTCTGCTCATGCCCTCCGCTCGGCTTCTGTGCTCTCGGGCTCCGGGGAGCGCGTGTGGTTTATGATGCGCCAGAGCCCCGACACTCCCACCCACCCTCTCCTTGGGGCTCTTGGGCGGCGGGGAGGGCAGATCTGCTTGCGGCCACCCCCCAGACCCGAGGGCTCGGCCCTAGCCGCGCAATCCGCAGGAGACACATCCCGCCTGGTGCCCGCCGACCCTCCAGCGCCGCGTCCCGGCTCCTTTGGTGCACCGACCCTTCCACTTCTGCCAGCATCCTTCCCTCGGTCTGGAAGATCCCAGACGCCGGGTCTCTCTGACCTGCCGCAGAGTGGAGGCTGGGAGGAAGAGGGTAGGGGCTCCAGAGCGGAGGCCGGGGGCGCGGGAAGGCTGCGGCCCGCGCGCCCCCCAGCAAGGCGCACCTTCCACCCACCCTGGGTCCCCCCGCCCCGCCCGCCCCGCCTCC
>SJYR01001081.1:59127-79594 GCA_006410655.1 Kobus ellipsiprymnus | reverse complement strand
GCTCTCCTCCCCACTCCTCGGCCGCGGCGTGCTGCCTGCAGGCGCGGCTCCGGGGGACAGGAGCTCCGGGAGCGGGTCTGCCTCCGCGCCTCCTCCGAACCGGCTGCGCACCCCCTGCCCGGCCGGCCGGGCCCCGCGCCCCAGCGTGAGTCCAGCAGCCTCCCCGCGTCAGGGCGCAACTTTCCCCTGGTTCCCGGCGGGGCGGGGACCTCAGAGGGACAACTTGGTAAACTTCTCTGGGGCGGACGGCAGGGGCGCCGGGCGCCGGTACACCAGGATGTAGGAGGGCCGTGGCCGGCCCCGGGGCGTCCCCCGACCCCTTTCGGCCTGGCCATGGGGCTCCAGCGCCTTTAGCAACGCCAGGGGGGCGACCCCCTCGTCCAGCCGACCTGGGTGGGACAGCGCCGTCGCCGGCTGTGCGCGCGCTGGGGCGAGCAGCGCCCGCTCTGGCCGCGTCCGGCCCCGCCATGGACCACCAGGAGCCTTACTCGGTGCAGGCCACTGCGGCCATCGCGGCGGTCATCACCTTCCTCATCCTCTTCACCATCTTCGGCAACGCGCTGGTCATCTTGGCTGTGCTGACCAGCCGCTCGCTGCGCGCCCCGCAGAACCTGTTCCTAGTGTCGCTGGCCGCCGCCGACATCCTGGTAGCCACGCTCATCATCCCTTTCTCGCTGGCCAACGAGCTGCTGGGCTACTGGTACTTCTGGCGCACCTGGTGCGAGGTGTACCTGGCGCTCGACGTGCTCTTCTGCACTTCCTCCATCGTGCACCTGTGTGCCATCAGCCTGGACCGCTACTGGGCGGTGAGCCGGGCCCTGGAGTACAACTCCAAGCGCACCCCGCGCCGCATCAAGTTCATCATCCTCATCGTATGGCTCATCGCAGCGGTCATCTCGCTGCCACCCCTCATCTACAAGGGTGACCAGGGTCCCCAGCCCCTGGCCCGCCCTCAGTGCAAGCTCAACCAAGAGGCCTGGTACATTCTGGCCTCCAGCATTGGCTCTTTCTTTGCACCCTGCCTTATCATGATCCTGGTCTATCTGCGCATCTACCTGATCGCCAAGCGCAGCCACTGCAGAGGCCCCAGGGCCAAAGGGGGGCCTGCGGACAGGGAGTCTAAGCAGCCACACCCTGTCCCTGGGGAAGTCTCAGACTCAGCCAAACTGCCAACCTTGGCCTCTCAGCTGGCCACTCCTGGAGAGGCCAACGGATGCTCCCAACCTCACCCAGGGGAGAAGGGTGAGGGGCAGACCCCTGAAGCCCCTGGCACTCCTGCCTTGCCACCCAGCTGGCCTGCCGTCCCCAAGTCAGGGCAGGGTCAGAAGGAAGGGGTTTGCGGTTCATCTCCGGAGGAGGAGGCAGAAGAGGAGGAAGAAGAGGGTTGTGAGCCGCAGGCCTTGCCAGCGTCTCCGGCCTCAGCTTGCAGCCCGCCCCTGCAGCAGCCACAGGGTTTCCGGGTGCTGGCAACCCTGCGTGGCCAGGTGCTCCTGGGCAGGGGCACAGGCACTGCGGGGGCGCAGTGGTGGCGGCGGCGGACGCAGCTGAGCCGGGAGAAGAGGTTCACCTTCGTGCTGGCCGTGGTCATCGGCGTCTTCGTGCTCTGCTGGTTCCCTTTCTTCTTCAGCTACAGCCTGGGTGCCATCTGCCCGGAGCACTGCAAGCTGCCCCACGGCCTTTTCCAGTTCTTCTTTTGGATCGGCTACTGCAATAGCTCGCTGAACCCCGTCATCTACACCATCTTCAACCAGGACTTTCGCCGTGCCTTCCGGAGGATCCTGTGCCGCCAGTGGACCCAGACGGCCTGGTGAGCCCACCAGCCTCCTGCCCGTGTGGGGTGGTGCCAGGTGGTGCCAGGATCACCCTGCTTCACCCTGTTTTAGGTGGCCACCTCCCTGGGCTTTCTGGTTCCTTCCTGGTCCTGAAGCCTCATCCTGGGGACTCCCTGGGAGGGTAAGGGGGTCTATTTGAAGGCTCCCCTTGCGGGCTACAGTCCATGGGGTTGCAAAGAGTCAGACACAACTGAGCGACTAACCCACACACACACACACACACACACACACACACACACACACTTGCTGGCTTGGCTGTGGGGGGCCATCTTCTCCACCCACTGCCTGTGCAAGGGCAGATGGACGAGGCTGGGCCCATCTTGAACATAGCTGAATGTTCTGGGCTCCCCTCCCAGAACCACAGACCCCTGCCAACCACTGGGGGGCTTCCCTCCCCTGAGAATCCCATGTCTTCTGGTTGATCACTTGCAGTGTTTTATTTTTTTCTCTTCTTCCCCTGGAAAACAGCAGGAAGCCAGCCTTCCACTTTTTCCAGGAGGGCCTGCTGCTGAGGAAGAAGCAGAAATGATGACGGGCATCCATGTTGTGTGCCCAGGTCCCAGTGAGGCACTGGGTGGGGGTTTATGGGCTGGCACTGTCTTTGGGCTCTTTTTTGCCTTTGTCCTGCTTTTGGGTTTGTAACTCCTTTAAAGACCAGAGTCTTGTATCGTTTTCCTCACTCGGCGCCCCTCTGGAAGGCGGGTGGCTGTGTGGATGCCTCCATGGGGTGGTCTGGAGGCCTGGCCTCCTCCTCGACGGGATAGCCCTGATCACTAGCGTTCACCCCCTGCAAAAACTGGGGTGACAATAGCTTGCCGCCTTCTTGCCGCTGGGAGATGAAAGGCATGGCTGAAAGCGTTGAGCTCCATGGGGTAACACACTAGAGAACCAGAAAATGTGATTATTCAATGATATAAAAATCCCCCCTTTCTGTGTTTACCACTGCCTGTCTTCCTGTAGACTTTTGTTCTGTGCCTGGGGTGTGAATTCCTACCCCAAACTGGAAGTGGGGAGTGGCAGACAGAACCACAGCTTCAGTTCAAGGATTTCTTTGAGAATGTGTTCTTATGCCTGCAAAGATTTGAGTTCTTATGCTGCATGACAACTTCTCAGCATTTTACCTGCAACACCAGGAGGGTTTTCATTGGATTGGACCCCCCTCCCCCACAACGGGGGAGAAATCTTTTGTCATCAAGCTGGTGAATGTTTCCCCAAGATCTTGAAAGATACCTACTGCAAGGGAATGTGGTGAGATGAGAGTGTGTGGTGGAGTGCTGGGGCTGGAACAGATGGATAGAGGCCCTGTGGACTCCTAGGGGGCTCCCACTGGAGTCCCCAGGCTGGGCTCCAAGCCCTACGTGGGCCCCTGTGATGCACAGCTGACCCTGCCCCTGGTGGGTGCCGTCTGCCCATCTCAGACCCAGCCGTGTTGCTCCACCCCACTGAGGGGGCTCCAGGGGCCTCTTGCTCTTGGTTCCCTCTCCCATCCCTCCTGGAACAACTGGGAGCTCTGGGAGGATGTTTCCCAGCCTTCCCCATGGGTATGCCTGGCTTCACCATTAAGCCAGTGAGGGTCTTATCTTGGGGGCTGGGCTGAGCAGCACAGGCACTGATGGGCCTGGCTGGATTTGGAGGGATGTGGGGGAATTTTCTGGGGTGGAGAGAATGGAGAGGACCAGAGTTGCTCCTGGGGCAGGAGGCCATCCAGCTCGTTTCCTGGTCTCAGTGTGAGGCTGGGCCTGGCCTGGGGCAGGGCCAGGGAGGCTGGGCCCGGGGAGGGCTGACCTGTGCCATGTGCTGGCTAGTCTCACGCGTGCCCCCGCGGGACCCCTGCTGTTGTTGCCGGTGTCCCCTTGTGACATGCAGCTTTTATTTTTTTTTAAAGTCTGAGCTATTTTATCAATAAAGGATATTTTGTAATAAGCAAGCTGTGTCCTTACTGCCCAAAGACGACCCGTAATAGTTATTTCTCAGTTACTTGTGCAGCAGATTCCGGCACAGGAGCTCTCCCAGGGCCTGTTGCCTTTTCCTCCTCTGCCTGTGGCTGGCTGGTCCCCACCCACCTGCCTGAGTCTGTCCACTCAGCTTCCCTTATTCATCATTACAAGTCAGTGGGGGTGAGAGTTGCCAGGGGAGGTTGAGACTGGCTGCCTGGGAAGGAAGGGAGGGAAGGCTTCCAGAGGAGGTAACCTTTGGGCAGGGCCTTGGGTGAAGAGCAGGAGTACACCAAGAAGGAAGACAGGAAGGTGTTTTGGGCAGGAGACCAGCACATGGGGGCCGACAGAGGTGGTTAGACACCACCCACACAGAATGGGAGGAACATGGGGAGAGAGGGAGGGAGGGAAAGAAGGTCACTCAAAGGAATGTTTTAAGCTGCTGCCTTCACCCTATGCCTAAGGAAAGACTGAAGGCAAAAGGAGAAGAGGGTGGCAGAGGATGAGATTGGATGGCATCACCGACTCAATGGACATGAATTTAAGCAAACTGGGAGACAGTGAAAGACAGGGAAGCCTGGCGTGCTACAGTCCACGGGGTCACAAAGAGTTGGATATGACTTAGAGAATGAACAATAAGAACAATGACTTCAGGGAGGGGCAGGAGATTGGGATGGATCTGCTTTACGTCAGGCTCTCCGGCATGAAGAGTGGCACAGGAGCTCTCCCAGGGCCTGTTGCCTTTTCCTCCTCTGCCTGTGGCTGGCTGGTCCCCACCCACCTGCCTGAGTCTGTCCACTCAGCTTCCCTTATTCATCATTACAAGTCAGTGGGGGTGAGAGTTGCCAGGGGAGGTTGAGACTGGCTGCCTGGGAAGGAAGGGAGGGAAGGCTTCCAGAGGAGGTAACCTTTGGGCAGGGCCTTGGGTGAAGAGCAGGAGTACACCAAGAAGGAAGACAGGAAGGTGTTTTGGGCAGGAGACCAGCACATGGGGGCCGACAGAGGTGGTTAGACACCACCCACACAGAATGGGAGGAACATGGGGAGAGAGGGAGGGAGGGAAAGAAGGTCACTCAAAGGAATGTTTTAAGCTGCTGCCTTCACCCTATGCCTAAGGAAAGACTGAAGGCAAAAGGAGAAGAGGGTGGCAGAGGATGAGATTGGATGGCATCACCGACTCAATGGACATGAATTTAAGCAAACTGGGAGACAGTGAAAGCCAGGGAAGCCTGGCGTGCTACAGTCCACGGGGTCACAAAGAGTTGGATATGACTTAGAGAATGAACAATAAGAACAATGACTTCAGGGAGGGGCAGGAGATTGGGATGGATCTGCTTTACGTCAGGCTCTCCGGCATGAAGAGTCAGAGCTGGAAGGCCTGCAGATGGTTCCTGTCAGTCTCCCCGCTTTCCAGGTGAAGCGTCTGAGGCCCCAAGTTACTCCATGAGTTGGGTCAGGAGTTGAGTCCAGCAGGGGAGGCCAGGAAGCAGGCTGGCTGTATTAACAGTAGCAGTTGGCAGAGGGCAGGGGTACCAGTGGCAGACCCCAGGGAAGGATGAGGCCTGGGAGGGGAGGACCCAGATCTGGTAGGGGGAGGCCACGCCCACCACAACCAAGCTTTCACACTTCAGTGGGACCAAGGCTTCTGCCGGCGGAGGAGGGGCAACAACCCAAGACTCTAATGCGTTCATCATCATTGGTGGACTTCAGTGGGGGGGCTTCAAGGGAGACTTTACAAGGAAGCCACACCCTGCCTTGAAGAGCTCCCATCACCTCACGCCAGCCTGTATACCCACCCCTAAAAGCCTCAGCCAGATGAGGGCAGATCAAGGTAGCTCGTGTTTGCGTGCATGCTAAGTTGCTTTAATTGTGTCTGACTCTATGTGACGCCATGGACTGTAGCCCGCCAGGCTCCTCTGTCCCTGGAATTCTCCAGGCAAGAATACTGAAGTGGGTTGCCAGGCCCTCCTCCAGGGGATCTTCCCAACCCAGGGACCAAAGCTGAGTCTCTTAAGTCTCCTGGATTGGAAGGCAGGTTCTTTATCATGAGTGCCACAAGGTAGCTCATCTCTTCCCATTTACTGAACTCATGGCTTTTCTGGTGTCTTTGTCTGATTAGCTCGTTTCATCCTTATGCTCATCCTATAAGGTAAGTATCAGCCCATCTTATTCTGGGGAAACCGAGTCCTAGAAAGGTAAGATGGCTTGCCTGAGGTCATCCAGGCCCAAGCTTTTTCTACTGGACTACACTGTTCCTTGCTGTTCTGGAAGAAGATCTCCTGGCCTAGTCTCTGGAAACGATAGCAGAAAAAGATCCCTGCTAGAGCCCGACTGCTGGCAGTCCAATTTGGGTATATTATCTTGTTTAATCCTCACAACATAGCTGGGTGTGGCCATTTTACAGAAGAGGAAACTGGGGGTCAAGGTCACCCAGCTGCTGCTGGGTGTCAGGGGATGCTGAGGCTGCATCTGGCTCGGTTCAGTTAGTGGTGGTGCTGCGACCCACAGCTCATGTCTGTCACTGCCAGGGGATGATGAGTGATAGTGTGTGTCACGGCTTTTCCATTCCTGACAGCTCAGTCCAGTCCCGAAGAGATGGAAGCCCAGAGAGAGATGACTGGGCCATAGTCACAGAGCGGGAGAGCCAGGCGTTGAACCCAGGCGGTCTGACTCTGTGCCCGCCACACCATAGCTTCGTACTGAAGGGATTGCATCCAGACACAGGAATAAAAGGCCCACACTCAGGACACGTCTGCCGACAGCCCTCTGTCTGACAGGTCCTGTGCTAGGCTTCTGCAGCTGGAGCTGGATCCCAGGACCCCTGGCTCCCACCCTGGCCCTCGCCTCCTCTCACACCCTGTTCCTGCTGTTCTGTGTGAGCAGCACCTACTTTGGATTTCACCCTGAGCCCTCAGAATTCGTCTGAGGGTTAGTGGCTCAACGAGCTGAGCTCAGACCAGCAGAGGCAGGGGGGTGGGTGCAGCCCTTCTCCTTCCAGGAGCACTCTCGGTGAGTGCCCTGGAGGGGAGGGAGGGGACAGCAGGCAAGCGGGTGAGCCATCTTGGCCGGGCACTTCCACCTTCTGGAAGCCCCTTTCGGATGTTCCTGGGACTCCTCCCTTCGTGGTCCAGTGGCTAAGACTCCGCATTCCCAATGCAGGGGTCCGGGTTCCAGCCCTGGACCGGGACCCACATGCTGCGACTCGGAGTTTGCATGCTACAACCAAAGATCCTGCATGCCTCGACAAAGATCAAAGATCCCACTGCAACTAAGACTTAGTGCAGCCAAATAAATAGATTAAAAACATTTTCTCTGACCAAAGGGAGACACCAACAGAGAAGACAGAAGACACAGCTTGGGGGCGGGTGGGGGGGAGGGCTTAGGAAGACCCCTCCCCTTATCTGCATCCACTCTGTGGGAATCTGGGTCCTTAGGTCACAAGGAATAACCCTGAAACAGAGTTCAGACACAGCCCCTGCCTCAGACCAGCTACTGAGAAATCCAGGGTGCTGGGAATTCCTCCTTGGAGCATTGTTGCAGGAAGCACTTCAGATCCACCAGCTTAGAAGGGTACCCATGGCAGGAGAGTGCTGCTGCCCTGCCAGCAAGACTGTAGGTGGAGGGAGGCTCATGGGTCCATCAGGCCCTTGCCCCTCCCCGTCCTCCGTCTGATCTCTGCGTGTGTTTTGGTGGAGGGGGTGGGTCTTCCGGGAAGGGGACGTGTGACCCGCTAATGAGGTTGCTTCCGCCTCAGGAGGCATCTGCCCAGCTGGGGTCGACACCAGGCCCTTTCATGTCCCCTGCACAGGCTGGGAGTTCTGCACAGAGGCCCTGGTTGCTGTGGGGGGCAGGACTGTCATGGGATTTCCCATGGGAGAAAATCCCAGGGAGGAGGTGGCACAGAGGCCAGGGTCATACCCTGCTTCTGCTGTCATCTCTCCGTCTGTTCCTGGGCAGGGCTGGGTCCCTCTTGGGGCCTTGATGAACCTGTTTGCCCATGAGGGATCACCCCTAGCTTGAGGATTCACCTCTGCCCCACTCCCACCCCAGCTCCCAGGAAAGTCCATAGAGATTCCTGGAGTTAATCAGTTGTTCTTAGAGTCGACATCCTGGGCAGATTAGGACAGTTTTCCTCATCTTTGTACCTCAGTGCAGATGCAGACTGGGTCTGGAATCAGTTTATGGCCCTCGGAGCTGGGCAGTGGTGAGAGGAGTAGTGATTGCTGTGAGTCATTAGGGCCAGTGCCTGGCATGTCATCTGAGATTGGAGAGACTGACGTACCCATTCTACAGCCGAGGAAGCTGAGGCCGAGGAAGATTGAGGACCTTCTTTGAGATCACCCAGAGCAGGATACAAATCCACCCAATCTAACCTCAACTGTGGTGCTCACTGGCCTAGTGCCCACCTCCTCAAGACCGGGGAGCAGATCCTGCGACCCCCAGCCCAGCAAAGCCCCTGCCTTGTGTAAGTTGGAGGGTCTCACCCGCAGAGACCCCATAGCTTTGGGGGGAGCCTCCCTGCTGCTGGCACTGGGCAGGGAGTGGGAGGTCCCCACCCTTCCAGGCTCTGCTGGCAGGGGAGCAGGGAGCACTCAGCTAAAATTAGATTCTTCGAGCTCCCGCATCCGCATCCGTTCCTTCTTCCGTCCGGCAGTGGCGTGTGGGGATGGTGGTTGTCAGAAGGCCAGGGCTTGAGGAGTCTTGGATGTCAGCTCGCACCCTCCCCAGGGCTCTCTGCCTCTGATCTTCTCACACCCTCGCCTGGCCTTTGGCCAAAGGCTCTTGCCTTTGGCTTGACCTTGTGACTGTTTACTGATAACAGTGATCTCAAAGGGAGAGGCACGCCCCTGGTGACACCCACCCTCTACCCCTGGGGGTCTACCCTGCCCCTTCCTCTTTCTCCCCTCTTTTCCCTTCTCTGGCTCTTCCCACTTCCGGGCCTCAGGGGTTTCTCCACCTTCTCTCAGTCTCCCCTCTGTCTGATGCTGACCCTCGGACTCCTGCCTCACCTTTGTGGATGGGCCTGGCTCTTCCTGGAGCTCGCAGCCTCCGTGGACCATCGTGATGGCAAGGGGACCAGAATGCATTGGGGACCAAAATCAGAGCCTCCCTCCCTGGCGAGTCGGAGCTATTTCTGGCGATTTCTGCAGCCCTCTGGGGCCCCTGGGCTCCCCCGCAGGCAGGGGAGGTGCTGGGCTCCAACCAAGTGTGCAAAGGTCCTGACCTCTTGAGTTCCCTGGGGAGGGGGCATGCCCCTTCTGGAGTTGGACAGGGTGGGGGAGTGGAGGGGTTGGGGGGAACTCTCCGATCTTAGTGCAGCCAGGACTCGGATGCAATGCCAGTACCTCCGAATGGCAGGGGACCTGGGCTGCTTCAAGAGGGAAAAGGGCTGGGCCACACAGGCTGTGGGGAGCCCGGCTGTCCCTGAGTTGTCCCTGTTCCCACCCCAGCCCAGCTGCAGCTGGGAGGGAGGGAGCGTGGGAGGCTGGCTGATCCTGTCACTTGGAGTCCCTGGACACTCAGGCCGGCGAGGGTTAAAACCGGCCCTCCCTGTCCCAGGGCAGGAGGAGGGTGGGTGGGGTGGTCACCGACAGCAGGCTCCCTGGGCGCCCCCTGTCCTCAGCTGCTCACGGGACAAGGCTGCCCTGCAAATCCCAAGCGTGGCCTCTCCACCCCCGGCTGGAGTGAAGGTGGGCACAGGGCTGGCAGCCCTCAGGAGGATTTCCTTGGCTGGTTCGGAGGCACTGGCCAGGTCCAGAGGCTTGCCCCAACCAGGCTGCCAAATGGCTGTGTGACATTGGGCAAATCCCTTCACCTCTCTGGGCTTCAAATGCCTCATCGTCTGGTGGAGTCAGACTAGAGCGTGGTTCAGATGATGCCCTGGGGCACGGGGCACAGAGAGGAGAGGGGACTGAGTCAGCGGCCTCCGGCCTCCACCTCAACCCTGTCTATCATTCAGGAAGCAGCCCCCTCAGCGCCCCCCCGCCACCAGGCTTCCTCCTCTGCTGGCATTTAGGGCCACCATCTCCTCCCCAGCCGAGGCTCAAGTAATGACCCTCAGTCACTCCCCCTGGCCTGCTTGTGACACCAGCGTTCCAGGGAAATCTAGGTGGCATGAACCTCAGAAGGGCCATCTTGAAGGACGCTCCCCCAAGGCAGGCTGGGGGCTGGTGGGACGAGGGAGGGGGTGGGCATGTGCCCGGGGGTGCCCTGGGGCACGGGGCACAGAGAGGAGAGGGGACTGAGTCAGCGGCCTCCGGCCTCCACCTCAACCCTGTCTATCATTCAGGAAGCAGCCCCCTCAGCGCCCCCCCGCCACCAGGCTTCCTCCTCTGCTGGCATTTAGGGCCACCATCTCCTCCCCAGCCGAGGCTCAAGTAATGACCCTCAGTCACTCCCCCTGGCCTGCTTGTGACACCAGCGTTCCAGGGAAATCTAGGTGGCATGAACCTCAGAAGGGCCATCTTGAAGGACGCTCCCCCAAGGCAGGCTGGGGGCTGGTGGGACGAGGGAGGGGGTGGGCATGTGCCCGGGGGTGGCAGCAGCAAGCCTGCGCCTGACACCATGTCTAACGTAAGGCTGGAAGGGGGCTTGAGTTGGGGGTTGGGGGTCACAGAGGAGGAAGTGAGCCCAGGTCCTCCAGCAGGGGTAGGCAAGGGATGTTTTCCCAGGGAAAACAGGCTCCCATGGGGTCATGGCCCAGAATGATACAAGGACAAGATACAGTTCTTAAGTAAGCCCTGCCGTGGGCACACGTGCCTGCAAGCCTCCTGGGCGAGGGCAGGGACTCGTCTTCCTTGATGCCCTTTCCTCGCCTAACAGCACAGTGCGGCATGGAGACGGTGCACAGAAACATGTGTTTTCCCAGTAATTTGGGACAGCCTTGGCCTTGGTCACCTAAGGCTGAGAACCCTGTGCTCCGGGAATGTATCTCTGATTGGATGTTTAATTTTTCTGCTTTGATTTGTTATGTTTTTCCCATAGTTTCCTAGAGAAATTCTCTTGGAAGATTCCATCCTGGGCTTGGCTGAGTTACAGGCAGAGAACCGTCCTGTGGAGCTGGGGAAGCACTGGGGCATCCTGGGAGGTGGTGGCAGGGCCCTGTCCCAGAGTGGGGACAAGCTAACGGGGCAGGGCAGAGGGGCTCAGGCAGGGAGAGGGCCTCTCGGGTGACCCCAGGGGCAACAGGGCAGAGGGGGCACAGGCAGGGAGAGGGCCTCCTGGGTTATCCCAGGGCGGCACGAAAGCAGCTCTTGGATTTGCAGTCAAACCTGACTCCATCCTCTGCTGGTTATGTGGCCTCAGACAAAGTGTAAAACCTCTCTGAGCATCATTTGCCTCATTTTTTAAATGGGATAATGTTAACTTCCTTAAGATGGGAAGGTGTGTTGAGATGAAGAGATGATACATAAAATGTCCTGATAGAGAGCAGGAGTGCAGAGTGGGCACTGTGAATGGCAGAGTCGTTATGATGACCCCTCTGGAAGCCCGGGTCTTCTCCAAGGTGAGCTGGCTGAACCTGCTGCCCCCCAAGTGTGCCCTGACTCACTGTTCAGTGGCCTGATAGAAGGAGGGTGGACTCTGCCCTGGAAAATGGCCTTATCCTGCTCATGGAATCTCCTCTACCCACCTTCCCTCACCCCATTCTTCCATGAGCTTCTGCCAGGATTTCTCTAGTGTGTAGCTAAGAGGGAAATGTTCTCAGGCAAATGTCAAATACAGCACACCACACCTGTGCCTACAGCCTTACTACTATGCCCATGACAGACATTAGTAACAGAGACCAGCAATCTATGAGCAGAGGCTAAAGGGGGTGCCAGGAAGGCATAATCAAACAATTGCAGCTGATGTACAAGAGAAAACCTATTTGTCTCTCAGGTTTAAGGGGAGTCCTGACCTTGTCCTCTGCAGGCATGGGGAAAGGGCTGCCACTGTGAATGTGAAAGGGAGCCACTGGAATGAGAAAGGGAGCCATCTTTGGAGACGTCTAGGGTCCTGGCACTGCTGCTGCAATCGGGGCACCCAGAGATCAGATGTCAGATCCCAGGAGGACCCCAGAGATTCTGAGAAAACTGCATATGGAAACTCAGTTTCCAGCAGAGGCAGGGGCGGGGGGTGGGGGGTCTGGGAGCAGATTTCCAGGATTGAGGCTAAACATCATGGTGGGAATTGGGTGAGAATGGGACTTTTCCTGGGCTTTCACACTTTTCTTTTTTGCTGTCCCATGTGGCTTGTGGGATAGAAGATCACCCCCCAGGGATTGAATGGGGTCCTTCAGCAATGAAAGCTCAGAGTCCTAAGCGCTGGACTTCCAGGGAATTCTCTGGGCTTCACACTGTGACCTGGGCTGGAGCAGAGCCGTAGGAGTGGGAAAGGGATGCTGGGGCGCCTTGGAAGTCTTATTCTCACAGAAGTGTGCAAAGCGAGGTAAGGATGGGTCAGAGCCACCTGGTCCCCACAGCTGAATGGCCTGTTATGCTGCTTGTGAGTTTGAGCACCTGGTTTGAGCAGACTTGTTGCTCCCTCTGCTCCAGGAGAGGAATCTGAGTTTCATCTCCCTTCACTTGTACAGTGCTCCGCAGCATCGGGGCCAGTCCCGCAGTCCCCATCCATCCACAAGCGTTATTACTCACTGCACCTACCCCGCCTCTTTCCCAACCAAGCACTTACCTCCCTTCCCTGCTGTAAGTTTTTTCCTCAGCACTTATCTCCAGCTATCATACTAGCGACTCAACCTACCTATCTGTTCCTTACCATCATCCTCTCCTGGATTGTAAGCTCTGAGAGGGCTGGGATATTCATCTGCTTTGCTCACTGTGCAGCCCAGGGCTGACAGTGCCTGGCAAAGAGCGAAAACATAAGGGATTGCAGTCAGCTGCCCCGACGCCAGTCCCTAGGGCACTAATGTGTCCCTGGGGGTGTGGTGAGGTGGAGGAAGTCACAGCTATTTGAACTCCTCCCAGGGAGGGAGGAATAGTAGGCAGATGTGGGCTGTTGGCCGAATCATCTTTGGGGAGCCCAGAGGGTGGGCTGTGAGTCCCCACCACTGCACAGCTTTCGCTTGGCAGAGTGGAGCGTGGAAGTTTCGGGTGGAAGGGAATTGCTGGGATGATGGAGGTGGGCAGTGGTGGTCCCCAGTGATGTCTGCTGCCCCCATGCCCATCTTGGCTGCCTTCTTGGGATGGCTGGCTGGTCCAGGATAAGCAGTTTGGAGGGCCCTATGCTGAACCTGCCTGGACATCTGGGTCCCCTCCTGTCTTGCCCTTTCAGTGGGCCCAGCTCTGTGACCTGTTCAAAGGGCTACAGAGAGAGCCAACACCGACGAGGTAGTCCGAGCGCAGGTTGAAAAAGAATTTCCAGACCCAGAGCATTTCAGAAGGGAGTGAGTTTATTAAAAACAAAGAGCAGAGATAATGTGGGTGCTGCGAACACAGCTTGCCGACCTCCTGACAGATCAGGGAGAGCAGACAAGACACTGTTAGAACAGCGGGCCGGCTCCAGGGAGAGCCTAAGTTTCGGGTGTGCTAGTAACCGATTTCTATAGCCTCAAGGCAAAGAAAATGCCTACGGAATGGTAGCATTAAGCGATTGGCTGGGACGCTATAGGATGAGTACCAGGGTGGGCATTTTTGCCTAACTGGGGGTGAGGAAGTTAGCTAGTGACAATCAGGGGGGCTTTTAGCAATGGTTACAAAGGGGCTCAGACAATTTCAGAGGTGACGTTGACGCTGAGCTCCCGTCTGTGGCCTTGGGCTAGGATTCCACAAGCACCAGCCTGAACCCTGGTGCTGAGTTGTGCCGGTGGAGGAGGGGCTTCCAGCACAAAGTCACAGAGCACTGACGGATGGAGGGATGGAGCGCAGCGGGGCTGGGGCTGGCTGGGGGCAGGAAGCTGGAGCAGGCCTGCTGGAGGTCACAGGCAGCAGAGGACTGGTGGCTGGAGTCTCCGGCGGGAGAGGGTGGAGGGGAGGGCCGTGGGCCTTACTGTGGCTCGGGTGTGCTCTCCCCCACGTTCTGAGATGCCTTCTGGCCCCAGGCTGCCTCTCCCTAGGGGCAGGGGGCAGGGCAGGGTGAGGTCTGGGGCCAGCAGTCCTGCTCCAGAGGCAGCAGACTAAAAATAAATCGGGATGTTAGGGTCTCCTGGCTCCAGGAAGTGGGGAAGAGATGAGTGTCAGGAGGAGGAGGGGGAGGGAGGAGGAAAGGGGCCGAGACACAGCCGCAGCTGGAGGCCTCCCATGAACTGGTTTGTTTATTTTCTTCTCTGGTCCAGAGTCTCTCAGGCCACAGCTCCCTCCCAGGGTCTGGGTGAGGGGCGCTGGTCTCTGCGGACCTGTGGGTGTCCCCGGACCCCTGGCTACCAGCCCAGCATCTCATTTCCCATGCATTCCTTTGAGATCCTGTCACTGGAGACTCTAGTGGTAAAGAACCTACCTGCCAATGCAGGAGACGAATGAGACCGGGGGTTCGATCCCTGAGTTGGAAAGATCCCCTGGAGGAGGGCATGGCAACCCACTCCAGTGTTCTTGCCTGGAGAATCCCATGGACAGAGGAGCCTGCTGGGCCACAGTCCATAGGGTCACAAAGAGCCAGACACGACTCAAGTGACTTGGCATGCAAGCATGCAGTGGAGAACAGGAGTTGGGACCATGTAGTTGGAGGAGATGGGGACCAGGTTACCAAGCCCCTGTTCGGAGGAAGAGCATGATCCTGGGAGCATTAGTCTCCTCTCTGCCCTCCATCCCAGGTGCAGAAACTGGGCCCTGCGGTTTTAGGACTTGTCCCACGGCTGGTGGTGCCTGGATCTGCGGTCAGAGCCCAGTCTCCCGAACTCACGTCATGGCTCTCTGTGGGGCTGAGGGGCTTCAGCTCAGACCTGGCCCAGCCACAACTCAGATGCCTTCTGAGGAAGGGCAGGCAGTGGGGAGGGGCCACTGGGGTGTGTGGAATTGTGAAAGGAAGCTGGCACCAGCCACGCCACAAGTCATCAGGGTTCACGTGACACCCCACCCATCAGGCTTCCATACCCTCAAGGGCTTGGCTTGTCAGTGACACGTACTCCCCTGTGCCCTGCACTCTGGAGGTTGGGGGCAGCTTTGCAGATGCCTAGGGGTTACCTGGTGAGCCCAGCGACTTCCGCCCCTCGGCTCAGGGGTGAGGCCAGTGCAGAGCCCACCGTTCA
Source organism: Kobus ellipsiprymnus (assembly GCA_006410655.1). Classification (NCBI taxonomy): domain Eukaryota; kingdom Metazoa; phylum Chordata; class Mammalia; order Artiodactyla; family Bovidae; genus Kobus; species Kobus ellipsiprymnus. The sequence continues at coordinate 64,649 of SJYR01001081.1, read as the reverse complement.
TTATGGATGCAGAGCTCATCTGAGCCACATGGATGCAGCCCCTAGTGTCCTGACCTCTGGCCTGGGGCACGGGGCTCAGAAGATGCAGCCCGCACCTCCGGCTCTTCCCAGAGCTCCTGGCCTCTCCCTTAGCGCACCCACTCCTCTAGTCTTCCCTGTGACCAGTGCACCCCCTTCCACCCTTCTCTCTCATCCCCACTCAGAAGCGCCTCCACTGGACTGAAACCTGGCGACGCAGAGATCACGTGCCTGGGCAGCTCCGCGCTGGGCCACTCTTGTTCTTCTGGGAGCCTTTGGCTGTTCACCTATCCCCCACCCACCTCATCACAGTGTGAGGGGGCCGTGAGCCCCTCGGGAGGGCTGGTTCAGGCCCTGTGCCACTGGCAGCCGCAGGGGCCAGCCTGCATGGAGAGGAGGCACTGAGGGGAGGCCCAGACTGACAGGCGGCTTCCAGGAGGGGCCCTGTGCAGGGATATCAGCCCCTTGATTCTATCTCCTCTTCCTCTTCTTTCCCTTTGTTTTGTCAAGTCAGTTGATAAATTATCTAGAAAGTCTTAAAATCTTCAGCCCCGCCCCACCAACTGTAGTCCATTTCATCAGTGAGCTCTCTTACACACACACACACACACACACACACACACACAAATACATGCACATACACGCACACCACACGTGCACACACACGTGCGTACACACGTGTGTGCACATGCATGCACACACCACACATGCAAATACATGCATGCACACATGCACACACGTGCAGACACACACACACACACACAATCCTCCCGTCCCTCAGCTAGCTCCACACCCCAGTGATAAGCGCTTTGGGAGCCCCCAGCCCCTTAGCTTTCTCCGCTTCCAGCTGGATCAGGTCTCGGCCCTGACAAGCCATTCCGGGTTCTGTGGCAGTTTCAGGGAGATGCTGGAGTCCTGGAACTGCCTTCAGAGTGGGCCAGGACAGTGTTAAGAGGGCCCTGCTCTCACTCTGACGCCAGGCAGGCTGAGCTCTGAAGGCCTGTGAAAGGCCAGAACCTCATCCTCCCAGAGACTGGGATTACTAACAAACGTGTCCTCCTGCAGAGGCCAAGCATGCACTTCCTGGCTGCCCACTCACTCAGGCACGCCACACGGCCCAGCACCCCTTGGCCTGGTGGCCTTGAAGTGGAAGTCAGTCTGCAGGCTCTGTGGGTGTGAGGCCAACAGCCCGGTGGATGGAAACAGAGAGCAGCTGTGGACACTCAGGCCTTGTAACGGGGGCTGCCCGCGATGGCGGGGAATCAGATGGGAGCTTTGGCCTCTGAATTCCTCAAGCCCCTAGACTCAGGACCCCCAGAAAACAGAGGCCAGGCCCTGCCATCATCCTGCAGAAGCCCCCTAAATTCCTGAAATCCTGCGGAGTCCAGAGAGCTGCTTTTCCCTGATAGCTCAGTTGATAAAGAATTTGTCTGCAATGCAGGAGACCCCGGTTCGATTCCTGGGTCAGGAAGATCTCCTGGAGAAGGGGTAGGCTACCCACTCCAGTATTCTTGGGTTTCCCTTGTGGCTCAGCTGGTAAAGAATCCGGCTGCAATGAGGGAGACCTGGGTTTGATCCCTGGGTTGGGAAGATCCCCTGGAGAAGGGAAAGGCTACCCAATCCAGTATTCCAGCCTGGAGAATCCCATGGGCTGTATAGTCCATGAGGTTGCAAAGAGTCAGACAGGACTGAGCGACTTTCACTTTCCCTTTCTGGTCAACCAGGCCTGGAGCAGCCCAGGAGTGTGGCATCATCACGGGCCGGGGCTGGCATCTGCTCCTGACCAAGTGGGGTCCTTGGGGAAGCCACTTCTCTCAGCCTGTTTTCTCTAAAATAGAATTATTCTGAGACGAAATGGGATGGTGTCTGTAGAGAACCAGTCCATTCAGTATCTTATCCCTTGCTTTCTTCTCAACCACAAATGCTGTCTTGGACCTTTTCCAGCAGGGGCTGGAGGGTGACATGTTCACTGATGGTCCATCTCTAGGCCTGCCCAGGTCCTGGGAATCATCCCAGAGTGGCCTTCAGATACCAGCTTATTTGCTGTGTGACCCCAGAAAAGTTACTCAGCTTCTCTGACTCTTGTACTGCCATCTCTAAAATGAAGCCCGCGCTGTGCCTTGCTCAGAGGGTTGTGGAGAGTTAAGTTGCATTGATGCTGCTGCAGAAACTGTGCCTGAGTTTGCTGTCAGGCTAGGAGGGATGGAGAGGAGGCAGGGCCTGGGGATGGGGGTGTGGTTCAGAATCTTGCCCTGGGAAGACTCTTGGACTTTAAAGATCCTGGCTCAGCTGAGGCTGGGATGAGGGTCTGGGATGGGCTAGGGGCTGATGGGGGCCTGGGGCCGCCTCCAAGACCGCTCTTCCCTGGGCTGCGGCACCAGCCCGGGCTGTTCCCTCTTCCGTCTGTTATTCACCACTAATTGCCCTAAATGCTACATCTGTTGTCATAACAACACATCCATCTTCAGGTAAAGCCCCGTCTGCAGGGGAGTCGGGCTGCCTCCAGCCCCGCCTCAGAGTCCCCCAGCTGGCCCTCTCCCTCTCAGCCCCCTCCTTCTATTTGGGCCTTTTGAGGCGGTCACTCCTGGTTTCCACATTTGCAGGACTCCTCTGTGCCTCTGTCTTCTCTGTCTCATGTTGGGTCTCATTCCTCCTCCTCCCTTCCCTCGTTCTTTCTCATCTCTCCTCCTTTCTCCCCTTCTCTTTGCTTTTCCCTGGATCCTGAGTCTCTTAATTCCCCTCTCCCTCCTCCTCTCCCTCCTCCTCTCCCTCCTCCTCTGTCTCCCTCCTCCTCTCCCACCCTTGGGTGCAGCAGGATAGCATGAAGGTGGCTGAAATGGGTCTGCTGTGTGGGGGCCTCAGGAAGCCTGTGGGGGGTCCCTGGTCTGCAGCAAGGTGAGCCCAGGGTATGCAGACCCCCAGGGCCTCCAGGCCATTTGGTGTGTGGTCAGGAAGGCCTCCAACGGCTCCTACAGAAGCGTGGGCCCAAGGGGCTGTCTTTCCTCCTTCACCCCCACCCCCTGCCTTGGGCCTGTTCCCCTCTGGTTTCTCTCCCAGGGGCCTCGCACACTTACTGAATGTTCACTACATGCTCAGCACCATCCTTAGGGCATCCACCCAAGAAGCCTTGCAAGAGTTCCAGGAGGTCAGTGGTTTTCTTCTTTTTTACAGGCCAGGAAATGAAAGGTCAGAGGTTAAGCAACTTGTTTGACGCCACACAACTGCTCAGTAGAGGAGACAGGAGCTGAAGTTCCATTCCAGAGCTGACGTTCTTAACCACGGCGCTCTGAGAGGGGTCCTTGTCACTGAGCGCTCACTGAGTGTTGGACACTATGCATTGAGCATCATTTGGAACTCTTTTAGCTCTTGCAGTAACCCTACAAGTTGGGAAAATGAGCATCTCTTTTACCAATGAGAAGCCTGGGACACGGAGAGGTCGAGCACCTTTCTTAAGGTCACAGCTGTCAGGGGTGGGGAGCAGGATTTGAACACCGGCCTTTCTGCCTCCAGACCCTGGGCTCTTACCTCTGAGAGCTCTTGTTGCCCTCTTCCTCTCCTGTGGGGAGGGGGCCACAGCAGAGAGAGGGCTGCATCTGAGGGCACAGCTGCGCATGCACCAGCTCCCTCTGTCTCTTCCCTGACCCCCAGGACAGCCTCACCCCAGGCCCACCCAGGGGTGTTTTTTGGGAATCAGGGGAGTAAGCCGTATGGTGACCGGCGACCACAGTGTCTTCTTCTTGGTGGGGTTCCATGTAAGTGGGGAGAAAGTTCCAGGTCACCAGGAGAGGCCCCTGATCCCGTAGCTCCTTGTGGGCCTCCAGGAGAGCTAGAGCACAGCATGAGCACCCCAAGCCTCCCGGGGCCCCAACCCCCAGGATCTGCGGGGGCAGGAGGGCCGACGTAGGACTGAGGGAGACAGCTGTCACAGCCTGTGGGGCCCCGGCCTCAGAACACGCGCTCCTGGCCAGGCCAGCCAGGAACATCCACGCCCTTCTTGCCCTGCTACTCTGGTCCCTAGAGAGCAACTTGGGCTTGGAACACACTGTCCCCGAGCAGCGCGGCTGTCGGGATGATGGAGAGGCGGGTTATTTTTAACAGCTGAGACTCATGGGTGGACAGGGCCTCTTCCAGGCCAGGGGAAGAGGCTTCGAGGGAGGGCGGGGACCAGAACTCCAGGTCCCCCCTTCCCGTCCCCACCCTCCTGCTCCGTCCTCCTGGCTCCTAGGCCTAAGAGCCCACAGAGTTTTCAGCAGGCCCAGGGCTTGGTGGGATGGTTGGGTAGAGAGTGGCTGCCACCTGGCTGTCAACCCCCAGGAGGGTCTGGCAAGGTGGGAGCCCCAGCAGTGCCTTTCCCTCTTCAATGCCCCTCTCCCCGGCCTCTGGCCCTGCCTTGTCTTTCCCTCCCCACCCCGCACCCCCCGCCGAAGATTTATTTATTTCTTTACTCTTTGGCTGCACTGCGTTTTTGTTGCTGCGAGCGGGCTTTCTCTAGTTGTGGCGAGTGGGAGCTACTCTTTTTGGCACTGGGCGAGTCTCATTGCGGAAACTGCTCTTGTTGCAGAGCACAGGCTTGAGAGTGCGGGCTCAGGAGCTGTGGCCCACAGGCTCAGTGGCTCCTCAGCCCGTGGAATCTTCCCGGACCAGGGATGGAACTCATGTCCTCTGCATTGGCTGGGGTATTCTCAACCACTGGACCACTGAGGAAGCCCTCCTGCCCTCCTTTTCTGCGCCTCTGAGGAAAGATGCTCATTCTTCAGAATCCAAAGGCTCTTCTCAGCTCCGGCTAGAACACACAGCTTGGTGAAGCGTGGGCGCTGTCTGTTCCCAATTTCCTTAGATGCCTCAGGGCTAGCTCCCACTGGCCCTAACGTGCTGTTTACAGGTCCCACAAGGAGCCAGGTCCATGCTGAGCACGGGCCTGCCTGCCTTCCTCTCGAGGAAGATGGAGAAGCTTTACCAACCCCCATGTGGATGCCAGATCCTTCAGGTCTTGGAATGACCCTCCCAGCCCTCCCGTGTGACTTTCAAAGGACACAGGAGGCCTTGTGGGAGCAGTCTGCAGCTGATGTGAGCCCAGGGCTGGGAGACCAGGACCTCACTTCTGTCCTGCTTTCCTGCCACGTGAGCAGGGCGCATCCCTCCCCCTCTCTGGGCCTGGGGCTCATCATCCAAACACTCCTTCTGTTTTTTAAAAGTTTATTTTAATTAATTAATTATTTTGGCTAAGCTGGGTCTTAGTTGTGGCCTATGGGATATAGTTCCCTGACCAAGGATCGAACCCAGGCCTGCTGCTTTGGGAACTCGGAGTCTTAGGCACTGGGGCCACCAGGGAAGTCCTATGTATAGATTTTTGAGAAGCTGCCAAACTGTTTTCTAAACCAGCTATTTTCTAAAGCCAAACTGTTTTCTAAAGCAGTCTTGCCAGCAATGGGTGAATGTTCCAATTTCTCTGCAGCCTCAACAACACATTATATTGTTTAATTTAATTTAAACTTTTTTTTTTT
>SJYR01001081.1:0-57944 GCA_006410655.1 Kobus ellipsiprymnus | reverse complement strand
ATTCTACAAACCAGATCTTTTCAGATCTGTAAGTATCTGATTTGCAAATACTTTTCCCCAATCTGTAGGCTTTGTTCTTTTCCCTTTCTTGATCATGTCCTTTGATGTTCAAAACGTTTACAGTTTTGATGAAGCCCAATTTATCTATTTTCTTCTTGTTTATATACATTAAAAAAATGTATGTCTTAAAAAAAATTTAAGCGTTTGTTTTTGGCTGTGCTGGGTTGTCACCACTGCACGGGCTTGTCTCTAGCTGTGCAGAGCGGGGCTACCCTCTAGCTGTGGGTGCGGGCTTCTCACTGCTTATGGTTTGCGCCGTGCGGCTTCTCTTGCTGCAGAGCGTGGTGCAGGGGCTTCCGTAGTTGGGTCTCCTGGGCTCCAGAGCACAGACTCAGTAGATGTGGTGCACAGGCTTGACTGCTCCATGGCATGTGGGATCTTTCCAGATCAGGGGTCAAACCCGTGTCCCCCTCATTGGCAGGTGAATTCTTTACCACTGAGCCACCAGGGAAGCACCTACTTTTTTCTTTTTTTGTTTGTGCTTTTGACGTCATATCTTAGAATCCATTGCCAAATCCAAGGCCGTGAGGATTTACTCCTATGTTTTGTTCCAAGGGTTTTATAGTTTTAGTGCTCACGTTCGGATATTTGATCCTTCAGGGGTTAATCTTTGCCTATGCTGTGAGGGAAGGGACCACCTTCATTCTCTGGCATGTGGATACCCAGTTGTCCCAACACCATTTATCAAAAACATTATTCTTGAGGAGTCCCCTGGTGGCCTCATGGTTAAGATTCTGGGTTTTCACTGCTGTGGCCTAGGTTCAGTCTCTGAGCAGGGTACCGAGAGCCTGCAAGCTGCACGGGGTGGCCAAAAAGCACAAAACAACAAAAACTATTCTTTCCTCATTGAATGCTCTTGGCATCCCTGTTGAAAAGATGTAGCTACATGGGTTTATTGCTGGACCCCTGGTTCTATCTTATTAGTCTGTATGTCTAGCCTATCTGGATTATAAGTGTATTTTGTTCCCTGAAGAAATCAGGTTTGTCTTCTTCACACTTGCCGTTCCCTTTGCCTGGAATACACTTCTGCTCGGTTTTTTAACAAACATTTATTTATTTATTATTCACGCTTGTTCTGGGCTGTGCTGAGTCTTCACTGCTCCTTGGGCTTTCTCTAGTCTCAGAGTGGGGCTGTTCTCCAGGTGCTGTGTGCAGGCTTCTCATTGCTGTGGCTTCTCTTGTTGCGGAGCACGGGCGCCAGGGTGCCCAGGCTTCAGTAGTTGCTGTGCGTGGGTCTGGTTGCCCTGAGGCATGTGGGATCTTAGTTTCCTGACCAGGGATCGAACCCATGTCCCCTGCATTGGCAGGCAGATTCCTAACCATTGCACCACCAGGGAAGTCCCTCCTTTCAGTTTCACATGACTCCTTTTTATCATTAAGACCTTCTGCACATGTCTTATTATAGAAGCCTCTGCTTGTCACTCTCCACCACATCCTCTGTTTTATTTTCTTCATAGTACTTATCGTGCTTGAATCTGTAAACTCCATAAGAGCAGAGTCTTCTGTCCTAGTTATTGCGCACTTAAACAGTCCCTTAAAATATCACTAAACGGACGAGTCACTGTTCCCTGGCCTGGAACGCCCTTCCAGCGCTGATTCAAATGCTCCTTGTCTTTTAAGTTCCCATCTCAATGCCACCTCCTCCTTGGAGCCTTCCCAGTTTCTCTGTGTTGTGGAGGAAAAGTTGCATAGGTGGGCTTCCTGTATTTGATTGAAAGCTCACTGAGGGCAGGGCCCTGCCTCTACACCCCCCATCTGCCCCCATAGCTGGAACAGAGTGAACCCTTGCCACGGACAGGCTCTGGTCCTGGCCCAGGTCTGAGCACAGGGGGCTGGGGTGAAGGCAGATTTGGGTGAGGGACTTACCAATGGGTGACATTTAAGCTGAGAGACAAAGTCAAAGGTGATTTCCCAATGCTTAGCGTCAGCTCTGGTATGACATTATTTTCAGGGGACCCGGTGTGGAGCTCAACAATGAGTTCAGTCTTCCACTAGCTGACTTAGAGGCCAAGTGGATGGACAGAAGTGCCCAGAGATAACCAGGATCCTGAGCAATCAGATTAGGAGGTGGCAGAGCCAGTTTCCAAGGACTACGAGGCTAGGTGTGGCCTGTGAGGTGAATACGGGATACTTACAACCCTGTAAGTTAGACTATGTTAGATACACACCAGGAAGCTCAGAGAGGTGAAGCAAGCTGCCTGGGGACACACAGCTCCCAAATTGGAAAGATGGAAGGTACACCCAGGTTTTGGCTCCAAAGGCTGCCTGTGCCAGAGAACTAGCACCGTGGGAATCACTTCTGCCCGGGAGCCGCCCTGGACCTCTGTCCCGTGCGTGCAGCAGCTGGAGGCAGAGATGAGGTAGGACGAGGCTCACGAGGCTCTCGTATGGGGGAGGTGGTGAAGTCACACTTCGGGCACTTACAGAAGCTGTTTGTGAAGGGACTGGAACATCAGTCATGTTCGTGTAGACACGGGCTTGAAGATGTGACCTTGTCAGCCTTTGTGGCTGGAGTGAGGTGAGATCCTGTGCTGAGACAGCCCAGGGCCTCTCTTTGGCCCTTCCATACCCTTCTCTGTGCTCTTCTCCAGCCCCTCCCCGCCAGCCTTCTCCTTCCATTCTTCCCCGGGCCGGAGGGGTGGAGGAGAGGGCCCCAGAGCACGCGTGAACCTCTCGGCTGCCAGCCTTCCCTGCTGCCCTTTGGACATCCTCTCTGGCTGCTTCTGCCAGGAGAAGGCAGCTGTCTGGCTTCCCAGGGTGTGTGTGTGTGTGTTGTGTGTGTGATTATAACACCCTGGTGCTAGAGGGACCAGTCCACCATGGGAGGCTCCCTTAGAGGCTAGCTTTTTGGAAGTTATTCCTGCCATCCCTTTCCTCTGGCTTGGCGGGATGGAGCCCTGAGTCCACCCATCAGGCTGGTTTTTCCCCACCCCACCCCAGACCTGAGCGACCGGCTGCACCCAGAGAGGAGCCAGAGCTCTACTCCCCAGGGAAAGGATGGGCGGGGGCTGGAGCAGGAGCGCAGTGGGAGAGGGGGACAGAGAGTAGAGGCCGGGCAGGCGGGGCGGGCTAGCAGTGCTTCCTCTGGCCCCTGTTGCTTTGTGACCCCAGGCAAGCTCCCTCCCCTCTCTGGGCAGCAGCCCCTCCTCCCGGGGAGGCACAGTGCTCACGAGGTCCTTCTTGAAGATGAGGTCAGATAACACAAGTCAAGCACTGGGGTTTGGCGGGGCTGGTGGGGTTGTGGTGGTGATTTCAGTTAGCTGGGAGGGAGGTGGAAAGATTGAGGGCAAGAGGAGAAGGGGTGGCAGAGAATGAGATGGTTGGATGGCGTCACTGACTTGATGGACATGAGTTTGAGCAAGCTCTGGGAGATGATGAAGGACAGGGAAGCCTGACGTGCTACAGTCCGTGGGGCCACAAAGAGTCAGACGTGACTGAGCGACCGTGCGACTGAACAACAGGTGTTCAGTGGATGGGGTGAGGATGGGTGAGGGGAAGAGCCAGCAGTTGTGATCAGGGTCGGGGGCTGGGAAAAACCCCACAGGAGGTCCTCCCGCCTCCCCTTGCATAACCTGTGTCTAGAGTCTAGAGGGGTGGGAGGAGGGAGCGGATGTTACCAGGCAGTGGGGGGGTGGAGGGGGTGTTACAGGAGCTGGTACCTGGTCACCAGGTGGCCCATACACATCAGGAAACACCTGTCTTTATCCCCAGTCACTCACAAGCCAAGATCCAGGGCTGAATGACCCACCTGCCCCACCCACGCTTTCCTGGGGAGGCCCCCCAGTCTCTCCAGTGGTCCCACCGCACCCACACCATCTCCCACCGCGAGGCCCTGGCCTGATGAGGCTGCTGGGAGACAGTGTCCCTGCAGGGCCCGCTCAGTCCGGGTTAATGGCTCCTTGTTGGCCCTGAGTGATGTCCTTGGCGCCTGCAATGAAGAAAACACGGTTATTGGTCCCTCCGCCCCTGCAGCTCCCAGATGCTTGCAATAGAATTACAACCTCATATCCACCCTCCTGGAGCCAGGGTGTCCGTCAGCTGCCCTGGGGATGGGGCTGGCTGTCCTGCCTAGGACCCCTGCAGGGACCACCTGGATGAGGCTTTCGTGATGGGCTGGGACAAAGGAAGATGAACCCTGAAACTGGGGATCCAGAGACTCGGCTTCTGGGTCGCCAGGGACCCGGGCCACTCACTTGACCTGCTGGCCTGATTTCCTTACCCTTCGCTTCCCCCACCGCTCTCTCCTTGGCAGCCTTATCTCTCTGGAGCCCAGACTTGCCCATGGCACTTCTCGGCTGCTGTCAGTGCTCCTCACTGGCCCAGGACAAGGTCCAGATGTCTGGGGCCCCTCCAGGGCTATTTCTCCCCACCCTTGCATCTCCCAGTTACCTGCCGTGCCCCCAAGATGCCCAGTTCCTCCAGATGAATGGGAGGCAGAGACTATAGTTAGGGACCTGGGCTCCAGATGGATTGCTCAGGGCTGAGCTGTCCCTGTCTCTGAGATCCTTGGGTTCCTCTTCTTCCTGAGCACCCATTAGACTGCATTCCCAGCTCCCTTGACCTAGGAATGACTCAGGCCAGTGGAAAGGCGTCAGCGGAGACCCATACCGCTTTTTTTGGCCCACAGAAATCTCCCTCCTACAATCCTCCACTCAGTTTCCCCTCTGTAGCGACTCAAAGGCCACAGGCTATGGATAGTGGCACCAGGGCATGAATGGAGTTTGGGTCCCTGAGTCATGGCTGGGACGTGAGCTGCCTGACTCACATGGAACTGTGATGTGAGCTGTTTCTGCTAAGCCACAGAGATTTGGGTGTCCTCGCTATAGCAGTGGGCCTAGCCCAACTTCCAAAAATCTTAGGAGGAACTGGGCAAATCATGTACCATAAGACTCAGTTTTCTCATCCAGGAAATGGGATGATAATACTTCCCTCACAGAATTGTGGGGTGGGGTGACTTTGGGCACCCAGAGCTTAGTAGCTCTCAGTAATTGAAACTATTTGACATCAGCCCTCGGTCTTCACAGGTGCTGTTTTCTCTACCTAGCTGTTTCTCCCCCTCCTTATCCACTCTGGGCCTTGCTGATCAGAAAGAGCCCCAGCTTTAGGTCTCCCCTGCCTGGTCTCTGCAGCCTGTGGACACACTCTGCCAGCAGTTTCCTCGCTGCAACCTTCTCAGTTGTCTGTCTGTCTGTCGCTGGACTGGGCACCTCCAGCAGCCCGTGTGGAGCCTGGCAGAGCAGGCCTTACAAGTGGCTCTTTGGTTTATAAAACGTGGCTTGTCTGTCCTGTCCCTCAGGCTGGGACCAAGCTGTGATGGGATTGAGGCCCTCATGGGAAACTGCTCTGGAAAATGGAAAAGTCTCCCCAAGACTCTCAGGGGTTAGTTCCTTGACCCAGGGCACCCCCTTCTCACCCACTCCCTAGCTTATCCACTTCAGTTCTTGGCCTTCCTTGGTTCTCTCTGTCTCACAGGCCTAACAACAGCAGCTGCCAAGGCCACTGGCCCGAAGCAGAACTCAGGTGAGGCCTGTAACCCCGGACCCAAGCCAGGAGCCAGCTGGGGGCTGCTACTGACCCCTGGGCCCTTCCTACGTCCTTTATCTCCTCCCTCAGGTGACGGGGTGTGGCCACCTCTCTGCCCCTGTGACGTGAGGCATAGGGGTTCGAGTTGCCCACAGGAGGCCTGGGGTCGGGGCGGAAGGAGGAAAGTGTGTACCTTCCTGTTCAGCTGTGACTGGGCCTCTGAAAGGACAGGAGGGGACCCTGCTGCGTGGGTGCTGGGCCAGTCCCCCACGGCCACTGCCCCAGCTGCCAGGTAAGCCTGGGCGGGGGTGGGGGGAGCCTCCCCCTGAGGCCATGGGGCAGGGGCTGGACCCTGAGGCAACATTTTCTTCCTGCATTTCCTCCTCACCCTGTTACTGATGCTTCAGATCCCAGGTGGCTCCTGAGTGGAGGGGCAAGGGCACGGAATGAGCTACCAAGGTCACTGTCCCCAAGATGGTTCCAGTTTGCTACGGGGGCAGCGATTTGCCCCAGATGGAGCCCCCGTTTCTCCTGAGGGGCTAACCCAGTGGGGTGAGGGCATGCAGGCAGGACTCCTCCACCAGAGCCTACGATGGCCCGCGGACACTGTCCCTGCAGAAATTCTGCCCGTTGCCCTCCTATTGTGAGGCAGCCTGGGGAGTGGCCACCGGGGCCCCTCACATTCTTGCCCCCAAGTCCACCCGCCCTAGGAGGCACCTGCAGGTACCCTGCACAGGCAGAAGACACACGAAAGAACCGATTTCCAACACCATTATTGACACCGACACTGATGGACTTCTAAGCAGAAGAGGGAGCTGAGCTCGGTCTTAACTCTCCATCCCCGCCCACTCAGCAGCTTCAGTCTTCCCTTCTCCTACCCGGTGACAGTTGCGGGGCGCAGAGCCCACTGTTCTCACTCAGCTCCAGGTTTGGCCTTTCCACCGAACTCACAGTCGCATCATTTCCCTATGTTTGTCAGTGTTTCCAGGCCACGTTTTCAAATGGCACAACTGCCATTTATGTAACTGTTCTCTTGCTTTTGGAAACTTAGGTGGTTTCTGGTTTTTTTCAGCACAACAGAAAACGCTGCATGGAACACTTTGGAACATAAGTGCTTTCTCCTGCGTGAGCTTGGCTCTCCAGGCGAGATTTCCAGAACTGGGGCTGCTGGCTCGAAAGGCTTCAGGGTTTTGAGTGAATGCATACTGGGGTAGAACGGCCCTCAGAAATGACCTGGTCCCTCCATCCTTGAGACGACGACGAGATGAGCTGCAGAGGGGGGAGGTGGCCCAATGAAGGTGACCCAGCAGGTTTGCGGGGCTGCTCTTTCCTCTCCTTGAAGCTTTTGTGGTCTAGAAAAAGAGGACCAAACTTCTGCAAATGATCCTCCAAGGAGATTGAAAAAAAAACTTTATTGAGATATCATTCACTTATCATTGTATCTTTTTATTGAGATATCATTCATAATATACTATATAATCTACCCAAAGTGCACACTTTAAGGGCTTTTAGTATGTTCACAGAGCTGTAAATTCATCACCACAATCAATATTAGAGCATTTTCATCACCTGAAAGAAACCCTTGTATCTGTCATCTCCAACGTCTCACACCACTTCCTCCCCCCACCCCCTGGCAATGAAACCCACTTCCTGTCTCCATGCATTTGCCTACTCTGGACATTTCACATAAATGGAATCACACAACGTGTGGCCTTTGTGACTGGCTCCTTTCAGTAGCATCACATTTTCCAGATTCACCCATGTCGTGGCCTGTGTCAGGGGTTCATTCCTGTTTATGGCCAAATGATACTTCATTGAATAAATATACCACCATTTGCTTATCTCCCCAACAGCTGATGAACATTCGGGTTGTTTCAGCTTTTTGGAGTGTGCCTGGCTCTTGGGGGTGGGCTGGAGGAGGGCTTAGGCCACTGGCGGGGCTTCCTCTCCCTTCATCCAGCTCTGCTTCCAGTGAGCCTCCCCCTCACAGTCTGCAGGGAAGTGCCAGGAACCTGCCCCTCATGGCTCCATCTCCCGGGAGTGTGGGTGGTGGTCTTCACTTGCCAAGTCTCCTGTAGCACTTCAGCTCATATCCCCATCTCCACCCTGGTCTCCTCCCTTCCTTCCCCATCATTTCCCACCTTCTCTGTGGTGCGGAGAGGCCATCACAGCCCCCTGATCTCCTGCCGCTTCAGCCTGCCTTCTTTGAAACATCACTTTCTGCCTCCACGGCTTGCAAAGACTTCTTCAAACGTGTCCATCCTGTCCCCTCTCATCAGCCCGGCTGGGGGGCTGCAGCCTGTGCAGTCACTCTAGGAAGCACCTGACAGCTCCTAGGCCTCATGTGGCTGGAGCCACCATCCCACGCTGGGTGTCTTTCCCAGGAAGCTCCCATCTGGATTTGTAGGAAGCTGCCTGCGGATGTTTCTTGTGGTTATTTATGGCCATGACGACTGGGATTAAATTAGTGGTCCAGGGACTTACCTGGTGGTCCAGGGGTTAAGACTCTGCACTTGCATTGCAAGGGGCCCAGGTTCAATCCCTGGTCAGGGACCTATTTTCCACGTGCTGCAACTAACAATCCTGCGTGCTACAATGAAGATCAAAGATCTTGTGAGCCGCAGCTAAGACCTGGTGCAGCCAAAAATATATAACTTAGAGATCCAAAAAGATAAACAGCAAGTTCCTACAGGGACCTATATTCAATAAGTCCCTGTATAGCATAGGAAACTATATTCAACATCTTGTAATAAACTTTAATGGAAAAGAATCTGAAAAAAAAAGAATATGTATATAACTTAATCACTTGGCTATACACCAGAAACTAGCCCAGCATTGTAAATCAGCTATGCTGCTGCTGCTGCTAAGTCGCTTCAGTCATGTCTGATTCTGTGCGACCCCATAGACGGCTGCCCAACAGGCTCCCCTGTCCCTGGGATTCTCCAGGCAAGAACACTGGAGTGGGTTGCCATTTCCTTCTCCAATGCATGAGAGCGAAAAGTGAAAGTGAAGTCGCTCAGTCGTGTCCGACTCTTAGCGACCCCATGGACTGCAGCCTACCAGGTTCCTCCGTCCATGGGATTTTCCAAGCAAGAGTATACTTCAAAAAAAAATTTAGTGGTCCAACATTAGAGTACAGGTAGGTGTGGGCCTTGGGCTTCCCTGGTAGCTCAGCTGGTAAAGAATCTACCTGCAATGCAGGAGACCCCAGTTCAATTCCGGTTGGGAAGATCCCCTGGAGCAGGGCATGGCAACCCACTCTAGTAGTCTTGCCTGGAGAATTCCCTGGACAGAGGAGCCTGGTGGGCGACCATGGGGTCGCAAAGAGTCGGGCACAACTGAGCAGCTAAGCATAGTGGAGCACAGGTGTGGGCCCCAGAACCGTCAGGAACAAGGAGCCAGTTACCAGGAGATCTGTAAACACAATGCTGAGTGAGAAAGCACGTGATGGATGAGGCTATGCTGACACTGCTCCTGTGAACTGAATACACAAGCCTACAACTGGATCATACCAGAAAGTTCTAAGTATATATACATATCTAAGGACACCCATGGGAGTTAGGAGGTGGACCCAGGATGAAAGGAAACCTGGGATAAATCCTTTGAGCGGCCCCCCACCAGGGCCTGCGGGTGAGGCTGGGCCTTGCTTGGAGTCCTGTGACTGACTGAGGCGCTTAGCAAGAAAGAGGCAGAATGGGGAGGGGCGGTGGGGGGTGCAAAGGGAAGGTGAGCTGAGGCCGGGCGTGTGAAATAGCTGCGTGTGGCCCTGAGGGTGCGGGATGGGAGGAGCCCGTGCCTGGCAGCAGCCTGGAGGGTCAGCACTGGACGATGCAGGCTTCTGATTGTGGAGCTGGGACGTGGGCGGTCCAGGAGGGCCTGGAGACCTGGCCTCCCGCATGCCTTTCTGCTGAGGTCGGGCCAGAACTCAGGCCACCACTGGCGACGTGCAGAGAGTGGCCGTCCCCAGCGGAGGGGTGGGAGCCTTGGCCCCTGGAAGCAAGCCCGAGGATGTGGATGTTCAGAAATGTGCAGCCGTGAGCAGCTCTGCTGCCCCAGCCTCCGGCCGGCCCGCCTGGAGCCAGGTCTGACCTTCCTCCCCATCACCCTGGAGGCCAGTGCCTCTATGGGGAAGGAATGGGGGGAGCTGGACTGGAGCCTGAGGGATCCCCAGGGCAGGAGGGAGGGGAAGGTGCTGTGACAGCCTCACAGCTTAATCCCGTCTGCCTCTGAATGAAAGCAGTCCTACATGGTATGTGGGAGTCGTGGGGGCCGGAAAAGAGGGAGGTGGGCTTCCCATTTACCTATGGAAGCCAGAGAGCCAGCCCGCCATGAGAGGGTTGGGGGTAGGGGTGGCTTTAGTGCTGTGGGCTTGGAGAGACAGGAGTTGTGCGTCCCCTCTACCTCGCCTGTCCTTTACCAGTACCGTGGTCTTGGACAAGCTCTTCTCTCCTCTCTAAGGAAGTTGTGAGGTAGGTAGACTTCCTTTATAAATTACATGCTGCCTGAAGTAGGAGGTGGTGTGGAGAGCTGGTCTTCCGGTCAAGGATCCGATGACCTCACCAGGCAAGCAGAGGGGTCCCAGGGGGAGGGCAGGCGTCTAGGCGACAGGAAGGCCCTTCTCTTTCACATCCCCCTCCCTTTTTTTAAAAAACTTTTTTGGCCATGCATCTTAGTTTTCCAACCAGGGATTGAACCTGCACCCCTTACATTAGGAGCACTGAGTCTTAATCACTGGGCCACCAGGGAAGTTCCTGCCTCCCATTCCAGAATGGGCAGCTGGGCCCAGCGCCCAGGCTAGGGTGAGTGTGAGTCCAAGATAGACCTCCGTCCTGACCTGGACAGAGGTTTAGAGGCTGCAGAGGCTCCATCAGTTTGCATTTTGCAAACTGGAAGGGGCTGTTCTCATGAGGAAGTTTATTAGGATGGCGAGACCGGTCTGACACCCTTGGGAAGCAAATCAATGATGTGGCTGGTCTTTCTGCACACAGTTGGCCCAGGGTGGGAGAGTGAGTGGCCTAGAGTTGCCTGCTCAGAGTGAGGCTCTGAGTGGACCATGAGAGCCACACTGGGCAGCCTGCCAGCCTCTCACCACTTGGCTGTGGCAGATTCACTTAGGAGTCCCTGAGACAGCACAGGTGTGGCCGCTCTTGTTCCTCGCGAGTGTGCTAGTTTGGTGTCAGTCCCCTGCAGGGAAGTCCCTTGCTCAAGGTCACAAGGACCTTGAATAACAGTCCTGGCCAGCACTCAAGGTCTCAGAGCCCTGGGCAGCAGCCCAGCACTGGGGGTTTCTGCCTTGCAGGCCCTCCCAGAAAGCATGCATGTTTTGGAACCTCGGTTTCACAGCAGCCTGGCTGAGAGCATAGCATCCCTCCCAAGGGCATTCTCAGGTGAGACTCACTCGGGTCTGACCTCCCAGTGCAGGGGTTCCATCCACGGGCCTCTAAGTCGCTT
The DNA here is from genome assembly GCA_006410655.1 of Kobus ellipsiprymnus. Lineage (NCBI taxonomy): Eukaryota > Metazoa > Chordata > Mammalia > Artiodactyla > Bovidae > Kobus > Kobus ellipsiprymnus. The sequence goes on along the minus strand of SJYR01001081.1, from coordinate 46,910 downwards.
CAGTCATGTCTGATTCTGTGCGACCCCATAGACGGCTGCCCAACAGGCTCCCCTGTCCCTGGGATTCTCCAGGCAAGAACACTGGAGTGGGTTGCCATTTCCTTCTCCAATGCATGAGAGCGAAAAGTGAAAGTGAAGTCGCTCAGTCGTGTCCGACTCTTAGCGACCCCATGGACTGCAGCCTACCAGGTTCCTCCGTCCATGGGATTTTCCAAGCAAGAGTATACTTCAAAAAAAAATTTAGTGGTCCAACATTAGAGTACAGGTAGGTGTGGGCCTTGGGCTTCCCTGGTAGCTCAGCTGGTAAAGAATCTACCTGCAATGCAGGAGACCCCAGTTCAATTCCGGTTGGGAAGATCCCCTGGAGCAGGGCATGGCAACCCACTCTAGTAGTCTTGCCTGGAGAATTCCCTGGACAGAGGAGCCTGGTGGGCGACCATGGGGTCGCAAAGAGTCGGGCACAACTGAGCAGCTAAGCATAGCGGAGCACAGGTGTGGGCCCCAGAACCGTCAGGAACAAGGAGCCAGTTACCAGGAGATCTGTAAACACAATGCTGAGTGAGAAAGCACGTGATGGATGAGGCTATGCTGACACTGCTCCTGTGAACTGAATACACAAGCCTACAACTGGATCATACCAGAAAGTTCTAAGTATATATACATATCTAAGGACACCCATGGGAGTTAGGAGGTGGACCCAGGATGAAAGGAAACCTGGGATAAATCCTTTGAGCGGCCCCCCACCAGGGCCTGCGGGTGAGGCTGGGCCTTGCTTGGAGTCCTGTGACTGACTGAGGCGCTTAGCAAGAAAGAGGCAGAATGGGGAGGGGCGGTGGGGGGTGCAAAGGGAAGGTGAGCTGAGGCCGGGCGTGTGAAATAGCTGCGTGTGGCCCTGAGGGTGCGGGATGGGAGGAGCCCGTGCCTGGCAGCAGCCTGGAGGGTCAGCACTGGACGATGCAGGCTTCTGATTGTGGAGCTGGGACGTGGGCGGTCCAGGAGGGCCTGGAGACCTGGCCTCCCGCATGCCTTTCTGCTGAGGTCGGGCCAGAACTCAGGCCACCACTGGCGACGTGCAGAGAGTGGCCGTCCCCAGCGGAGGGGTGGGAGCCTTGGCCCCTGGAAGCAAGCCCGAGGATGTGGATGTTCAGAAATGTGCAGCCGTGAGCGGCTCTGCTGCCCCAGCCTCCGGCCGGCCCGCCTGGAGCCAGGTCTGACCTTCCTCCCCATCACCCTGGAGGCCAGTGCCTCTATGGGGAAGGAATGGGGGGAGCTGGACTGGAGCCTGAGGGATCCCCAGGGCAGGAGGGAGGGGAAGGTGCTGTGACAGCCTCACAGCTTAATCCCGTCTGCCTCTGAATGAAAGCAGTCCTACATGGTATGTGGGAGTCGTGGGGGCCGGAAAAGAGGGAGGTGGGCTTCCCATTTACCTATGGAAGCCAGAGAGCCAGCCCGCCATGAGAGGGTTGGGGGTAGGGGTGGCTTTAGTGCTGTGGGCTTGGAGAGACAGGAGTTGTGCGTCCCCTCTACCTCGCCTGTCCTTTACCAGTACCGTGGTCTTGGACAAGCTCTTCTCTCCTCTCTAAGGAAGTTGTGAGGTAGGTAGACTTCCTTTATAAATTACATGCTGCCTGAAGTAGGAGGTGGTGTGGAGAGCTGGTCTTCCGGTCAAGGATCCGATGACCTCACCAGGCAAGCAGAGGGGTCCCAGGGGGAGGGCAGGCGTCTAGGCGACAGGAAGGCCCTTCTCTTTCACATCCCCCTCCCTTTTTTTAAAAAACTTTTTTGGCCATGCATCTTAGTTTTCCAACCAGGGATTGAACCTGCACCCCTTACATTAGGAGCACTGAGTCTTAATCACTGGGCCACCAGGGAAGTTCCTGCCTCCCATTCCAGAATGGGCAGCTGGGCCCAGCGCCCAGGCTAGGGTGAGTGTGAGTCCAAGATAGACCTCCGTCCTGACCTGGACAGAGGTTTAGAGGCTGCAGAGGCTCCATCAGTTTGCATTTTGCAAACTGGAAGGGGCTGTTCTCATGAGGAAGTTTATTAGGATGGCGAGACCGGTCTGACACCCTTGGGAAGCAAATCAATGATGTGGCTGGTCTTTCTGCACACAGTTGGCCCAGGGTGGGAGAGTGAGTGGCCTAGAGTTGCCTGCTCAGAGTGAGGCTCTGAGTGGACCATGAGAGCCACACTGGGCAGCCTGCCAGCCTCTCACCACTTGGCTGTGGCAGATTCACTTAGGAGTCCCTGAGACAGCACAGGTGTGGCCGCTCTTGTTCCTCGCGAGTGTGCTAGTTTGGTGTCAGTCCCCTGCAGGGAAGTCCCTTGCTCAAGGTCACAAGGACCTTGAATAACAGTCCTGGCCAGCACTCAAGGTCTCAGAGCCCTGGGCAGCAGCCCAGCACTGGGGGTTTCTGCCTTGCAGGCCCTCCCAGAAAGCATGCATGTTTTGGAACCTCGGTTTCACAGCAGCCTGGCTGAGAGCATAGCATCCCTCCCAAGGGCATTCTCAGGTGAGACTCACTCGGGTCTGACCTCCCAGTGCAGGGGTTCCATCCACAGGACGTCACGTGGCCATCCAGGGTCTAATTGCATCCTCCAGGGAGAGGGGACTCACTGCTTTATGGGCAACTGTGCCAATGCAGGAGATTCAAGAGGTGAGGGTTTGATCCCTGGGTCGGCAAGATCCCCTTAAGGAGGGCATGGCAACCCACTCCAGTATTCTCAGTATTCTTGCCTGGAGAATTCCATCCCCTGGAGGAGGGCATGGCAACCCACTCCAGTATTCTTGCCTGGAGAATTCCATGGACAGAAGAGCCTGGTAGGCTACAGTCCCTAGGGTCACAAAGAGTCAGACACGGCTGAAGCGACTTGGCATGTACACATGCATGCACGGGCCTGGTGTTTCCAGGTGAATAGGGAGGATGGATGCAGTCAGCTCTTCAGTGTCGGGCACTGTGCTGCGCCATGCAGGTCTCAGGGTCATGGGTGCTCTCTAGAAAGCACTTCCTGTTGTGACCCAAAGCCAGTGACTCCCAGGGGCTGGAAGCGTCCTCAGGCTTCCCTTTGGAGCTGCACAGAGCAAGTCTTGTCCTGTGTCCTTTAAAGAATCTGAAGGAAACCATCATGTTGTCCCTCTTCCCCAGATCAAATGCAGCCATAAATAAATAAATATTTTAAAAAAATTAACCCGAGTGTGGAGCAGCGGCTGCACGCTCAGACACCGCCACATTGGGAAAAGATCTGCTCGTTTCTTTTAAAATTAAATATATATCTACCTATGAGCCAGCAATTCTAATATGAAATATTTACTCAAGAGAAATGAAGACATATTTCCACGCAAAGGCTTGTATTAAAGAATCTGAAGGAAACCATCATGTTGTCCCTCTTCCCCAGATCAAATGCAGCCATAAATAAATAAATATTTTAAAAAAAATTAACCTGAGTGTGGAGCAGCGGCTGCACGCTCAGACACCGCCACATTGGGAAAAGATCTGTTAGTTTCTTTTAAAATTAAATATATATCTACCTATGAGCCAGCAATTCTAATATGAAATATTAACTCAAGAGAAATGAAGACATATTTCCATGCAAAGGCTTGTACACAACAGTTCTTAGCAGCTTCATTTATAATAGCCAACAACTAGAAATAGCTTTAACAGAACAGATAAACATATTATGATATAATCATACAATTGAAAGCTTTTCAATGACAAAAGGAAATAAACTACAGGGACAAGCAACAGTGTGGGTGAATCTCAAAAATACTACGCTGATTTTAAAAGACTGACGCTGTGAGAGCCAACTTAGCCATCCAGTCCCAGGTTCTCTAGCCATGGCATCTGGGCAAGCAGGCTTAATTCCCACATGGCTCATGGGATCTTAGTTGCCTGACCAGGCATGGAACCCACATCTCCTGCATGGGAAGGTAGATTCTTAACCACTGGACCACCAGGGAGTCCTTCTTGGTTGATTTTGAATCTCGATCCCATTGTTCAGTGAGCTCACCATCCGTTCCAGTCAGTGTGATCCTCAAGGTTGATTAATATGAGACTATGGCCCGTCTAACTCACTGCCTAGATTGTTGGGCAGGATGGACCCCTGTGGCTATCAGAGGCCCACTCTGTGAATAATTTGCTGTTCAGACACACATGAAAACACGCTATTGCTAAGACTGACGCTGTGAGAGCCAACTTAGCCATCCAGTCCCAGGTTCTCTAGCCATGGCATCTGGGCAAGCAGGCTTAATTACCACATGGCGCATGGGATCTTAGTTGCCTGACCAGGCATGGAACCCACATCTCCTGCATGGGAAGGTAGGTTCTTAACCACTGGACCACCAGGGAGTCCCTCTTGGTTAATTTTGAATCTCGATCCCATTGTTCAATGAGCTCACCATCCGTTCCAGTCAGTGTGATCCTCAAGGTTGATTAATATGAGACTATGGCCCATCTAACTCACTGCCTAGATTGTTGGGCAGGATGGACCCCTGTGGCTGAGTATCAGAGGCCCACTCTGTGAATAATTTGCTGTTCAGACACACATGAAAACACGCTATTGTGCTATAGCCTGTGTATATCACCTCCAGGGAATCATAAGGTAGTTTGCCAAATCGAGAAATGCTGTGCTTTTAACCTTCTCCTGCTAATGCCAGTCACATAGCGAAGTGGAGAAAGGGCCCATTGCCTCCCTCTAGAAGAGCCTGCAGATGCTGCGTTCAGCTCTTGTAAATAAAGCTGTTGAATAATTCAAGAACCTTGCCAGAGATAAAATTCAAGCATATCTGTGTTCAGGTTCCTGACTCTCCTCTTTGAAAATAGGCACAGATTTCTCCGTCACATATCTGTGGACACGTTTCAAGTTACCCTGATTTTTCAGAGGTCTGCTTGATGATGTCTGCAGGTTTCTGTAGTTTCCTGGGTCTGAGGGAGGGGAAAGAAAGGAAGAAGGCAGACAGTGGACACCACTGAACTCATTTGTGCCCTGTGTGTGCATTCTGCATGGACCATCTCATGTCAGATGCTGTTATCATCCTCTTTTTCAGATAAGGAAATCAAGCTCCGTGAAGTCAATTAATTGCCCAAAGTCACAGCGGTGGATTTGAAAGATTGCATGATCCTTAGATGGCGCTAGTGGCAAAGAACCTGCCTGCCAGAGCAGGAGCCCTAAGAGATGTGAGCTTGATCCCTGGGTTTGGAAGATCCTCTGGAGAAGGGCATGGCTGCCCACTCCAGTATTCTTGCTTGGAGAATTCCATGGACAGAGGAACCTGGCGGGCTGCAGTCCTTGGGGTGCAAAGAGTTGGACACGACTGAGCAAGTAACGCAAATTATATGGCAAGATCAGTGTCTGATATTGGGGCCCTGCAATCAGCCCCACTGGGAGCACGCCGGGCTTAGTGAGGATGCTTCAGGGAAGGGCAGGAGGTGATGACCCGGTCTTAGAGTTAATAAGATTGGTTAAGGTTGTCGGTCACCATGACATTGCTTAAGGTTGTTGGTCACCATCACACTGCAAATCAGGGATGATCTTGAGGTATCCTTCATTTCCAGACACATGAGGGGCAGTGGAATTTGGGAGGTTAGGATTGAAATGCCAGATTGCATATTAAGGTGAAGAACTGTGACATTAGTGCCCAAAACCTGGCATACAGTGGGCACTTAATAAGACAAAATCGTATAAGAAGACAAGACTGGGGTATTTATTTATTACATTCATTTACTACATATCTTGGAAGGAAAAGTCCAGCAGATGAGGACCTGGGTACCAGAGATGGTCCCCTGATTCATCTGTGGCACCTTTGTGGAATTAGCTGTTAGCTGAGCTATTGGCTTGAAAACCTGGGTTTAGAGGGTTTAACTGCAGAGGTTGGGGAGTAAAAAGCAGGGATATTTGGAGCCTGGATGAAAATGGAGAACACTTGTGCATGTGTCTAAGGATAAGCAGGCTTGCGTGCCCCACTGGATTCTGGGAATGTCCTGTAGGCACCTTCAGTTTGGGGGCACGCAAGCCTATGGTTTTTCCAGTAGTCATGTGTGGATGTGAGAATTGGAACCATGAAGAAGGCTGAGTACCGAAGAATTGATGGTTTTGAACTGTGGTGCTGAAGAAGACTCTTCAGAGTCCTTTGGACAGCAAGGAGATTAAACCAGTCAATCCTAAAGGAAATAAACCCTGAATATTCACTGGAGGGACTGATGCTGAAGCTTCAGTACTTTGGCCACCTGATGCAAAGAGCCAACTCATTGGAAAAGACCTTGATGCTGGGAAAGATTGAGGGCAGAAGGAGAAGGGGATGACAGAGGGCGAGATGGTTGGATGGCATCGCCAACTCAATGGACATGAGTTTGAGCAAGCTCCAGGAGGCTGTGAAGGACAGGGAAGGCTGGCGCGCTGCAGTCTGTAGAGTCGCAATCTGCACGGCTGAACAACCGAACAACAAAAGCCTCACTAAGGATGCCTGAGCCCAATCCGAGAGACACGACTGGGCACAGAGATCAAGCAACTCCAGGTAGGGGGACCGGAACCCTAGGGCCCAGCTCTGTGTGCTGGTTGAGGGCCCACCTTAAGCTGAGAGGACAGGAGGCTGATCTCAGGGGCAGGGGCCCTGAGGCAGAGTGCTGAGGGGAAGGGAGCTGGGATGGGAGAGTGGACTCTAGGCCAGGTTTCATTGTGTCTTCTGCGCATTCTCAGACCCGACTCGTCTTTTGTGACCTCAACTGTGAAATGGGGACAATGAAGCCAACCCCTGACCTGACCAATCCGCAGAGCTAATGGGAGACTGAAAAGAGATAATAGGTAGCGCTCTGGTAGGATGTAGATGGTTGTGAAAGACCATTGTTCCTTCCATAGCAACAAGGGCCAGTGAGCTCAAAGGCAGGTTGAAATAAATTATCCAAACTGAAGAGCACAGCAGACAAAAATTTTAAATGCTTTCTTTAAAGCTGAAGGAAAGGTCTGTGCGCACACACGCGGCGTCAAAAGGAGCCAAGTTACAGAGAGGATGAGCCCTTCCAGGAGAGAAGAGACTGGCAGCTGCTTTTGTGCTGCCTTACGGGGGTGGCTGCTTAAGCTGGGGAGTGGAGGAGCAGGCCTGGCACAGGTGGGGAGACTTTGCTGGGAAAGGAGGAAAGGCCCCCCACTCTCGCCACCTGGGAGAACTTGTACGTAGTCTGAATCTGGGGTAGCCTGTGCGTGGAGCCACTCCTGACTAGCTGGCCTGCCAACTCCATAGGGGTTTGACTGAGGAAGCATCAGCTGGGGGCAGAGCTGGAGAATAGAAGGCGAGAGAGAGGGCTTAGATCCAGAGTCCTGCTGGACGGGGGGAGGTGCTGAGCTCACCTTTGCAATATTGTTTTTGCTGTTGTTTATTGAAGAATAGTTGATTTACAGTGTTGTGTTTAAGCTGTACATCAAAGTAATCCAGTTATATATACATATATATTTGAATATATGTATTCCTTTCAAAAAATATTCTTTTCCTTTACAGTTTATCATACTGAATACAGTTTCTTGTGCTGCACAGTAGAACCTTGTTGCTTGTCCATTCTATATATAAAAGCTTACTTTGGCTAACCCCAACCTTCCACTCCATCCCTCCCCACACACCTTCCACTTGTCAGCAACCTGTCTGTTCTCTTTGTGATTCTGTTTCAGAGATAACTCCATTTGTGCCATATGTTAGATTCCACATATAAATGCTATCATACGGTATTTGTCTTTCTCTTTCTGGCTAACTTCATTTAGTATGATAATCTCTAGTTGCAACCACGTTGCTGCAAATGGCATTATCTTGTTCTTTTTATGACTGAATAATATTCCATTGTACACGTGAACCTCGTCTTCTTTATCCTTCATCTGTTGGTGGACATTTAGGTTGCTTCCCTGTTGTGGCTATTGTAAATAGTGCTGCTGTGAATATTCAGGTGCAAGTATCTTTTTGAATCAGGATTTTTTTTTTTCCTGGATATATGCCCAGGAGAAAAAGCAAGAGTTTTGAAGAAACAGAGCAAATATCAGAAGCAGCCCTCAGATAGGGAAGGGATGTTTGAATAATTAGATGAGAAATTTAAAACAACAATGATTAGCATGTTAAGGGCACTAAAGGATAAAGTAGACAGCATACAACATCTGGGCAATATAAGCAGGTAGATGTAAATTCTCAGAATTGAAAAGAAATGCTAGAGATACTGCTGTAACAGAAATGAAGAATGCCTTTGATGGACTCATTAGTAGACTGGACATGGCTGAGAAAAGACTCTGAGCTTGAGGATATGTCAATAGAAATTTCCAAAATGGAAAAGCAAAGAGCAAAAAGAAAAAAAAAAAAAAAAGGTATAGGATATCTAAGAGCTGCGGGACAAGTGCTACAGACATAATATATGCGTAATGGGAGTGCTGGAAGAAGAGGAAACAGAGGGATTGTTTACAGCAGTAATGAATGACTGAAGATGTCTCCACATTATGTCAGACACCAAACCCCAGATCCAGGACATTCAGTGTCTTAGTTCAGGCCGCTATATCAAAATACTGCAGACTGAGTGGCTGATAAACACAGATTTACTTCTCACGGTTTTGGAGGCTGGAAGTCTGAGATCAGGGTATTGGCAGGTACTGTGTTGGCAGGGTTTTAGGCACAGGTACTGTGCCTAGTGAGAGCCTACTTCCTGGTTCATAAGTGGCAGTTTTCTCGCTGTAACCTCACGCGGTGGAAAAAGTAAGGGAGGATTCTTGAGCTTCTTTTATTAGGTCTCTAAGAATTGATGCTTTTGAACTATGGTGTTGGAGAAGACTCTTGAGAGTCCCTTGGACTGCAAGGAGATCCAACCAGTCCACTCTGAAGAAGATCAGCCCTGGGATTTCTTTGGAGGGACTGATGCTGAAGCTGAAACTCCAGTACTCTGGCCACCTCATGCAAAGAGTTGACTCATTGGAAAAGACTCTGATGCTGGGAGGGATTGGGGGTAGGAGGAGAAGGGGACAACCAAGGATGAGATGGCTGGATGGCATCACGGACTCGATGGACGTGAGTCTGAGTGAACTCCGGGAGTTGGTGATGGACAGGGAGGTCTGGCGTGCTGCGATTCATGGGGTCGTAAAGAGTCGGACACAACTGAGCGACTGAACTGAACTGAATTCTATTCATGAGATCTCTCCCCTCATGATAATCACCTCTCAGACCCTACCTCCTAATACATCACATTGGGCACTAGGTTTCAACATACGAATCTTGGGGGAATACAAACTCTCACATCATAGCATTTGGCATGGTAAGTGCTAAGTTCCCTTAGCACTTAGCACTTACTCAGAGAACACCAAGTATAACACAGTAAAAAAAAAAAAAGCAAAACCAGAACAACCTCACATAAACATATAAAATGTAGTTATATACATATATATTTATATAAAACACATAAATATATATATATATTTACATATATATGTAAATATAGTTGTCATATAATATTAATTATATTAATAATATATTATGTAATATATAAAATATATATAATACATAAATATAGCAGTGTGTGCATGTCAAAAAAAGGAATGAATCTTAAATGCTTTTTAAAAAGCAGTCAATTCTTTAAGAAATCATAAAAATTCTTAATGCATATGCATCTGACAACAGAGCATCAAAATATGTGAGGCAAAAACTGATAGACATGCACAAACAGATGAAGCCATCTAGGCTTCAACACTCCTGTATCAGAAATGGACAGATCCATCTGGCAGAAAAACATAGACATCAACAGCAGAATACACCTGCTTGTCAAGCTTACATGAAATATTCACAAATGTCAATCACATTCGGGCCATAAAAATACCTGAAAAAATTTAAAACAATAGAAATCATGCAATATCTGCTCTCAAACCGAAACTGAACTAAACTTGAAATCAGTAACAGAAAGCTAGCTGGAAAAACATCCCCAAATAACTGGAGATCAAGGAGCACATTTCTGAATAATACAGGGGTCAATGAATTTCTCAACATAAATTTTATAATACTTTGAGCTAAATAAAAATGAAAATAAACTTATAAAAATGTATGTGATGCAGTGAAAGCAGTGCTTGGAAGAAACTTACAGTGTTGAATGTATATATTAGAAATGAAGAAAGACCTAAAATCAATCATATAAACTTCTACCTTAGGAAATTAGAGTAAATTAATACGTAGAAGGAAAAAAAATTAGGGTAGAAATCAGTAAAATTGAAAAAAAAATAGAGAAAATCAACAAAATAAAAAGCTAGTTCTTTGAAAAGGTAGATAAAATCAGTAAGCCTGTAAGGTAAGGCTAAGAAAAAAAGAGAATACACAAACTACTAACACCAGAAATGAAAAATGGGACGTTACTATAGATCCTTTATTAAAAGGAAAATCAGTTAGTTCAGTTGCTCAGTCATTTCTGACTCTTTGCAACCCCATGGACTGTAGCACTCCAGCCTTCCCTGTCCATCACCAGCTCCCGGAGCTTACTCAAACTCATGTCCATCGAGTTGGTGATGCCATCCAACCATCTCGTCCTCTATCATCCCCTTCTCCTCCCACCTTCAGTCTTTCCCAGCATCAGGGTCTTTTCCAAGGAGTCAGTTCTTCATTTCAGGTGGCCAAAGTATTGGAGCTTCAGCTTCAGCATCAGTCCTTCTGATGAATATTTAGGACTGATTTCCTTTAGGATGGACTGGTTTGAGCTCCTTGCTGTCCAAGGGACTCTCAAGAGTCTTCTCCAACACCACAGTTCAAAAGCATCAATTCTTCGGTGCTCAGCTTTCTTTAGAGTCCAACTCTCACATCCATACATGACCACTGGAAAAACTATAGCTTTACGGAATATTATGAAGAACTCTATGCCCATGAATTTGGTAACCTGGATAATCTGCCAAAGCTTTGTTGTTTGGTTGCTCAGCTCTGTCTGACTCTTCGCGACCCCATGGACTGTAGCCTGCTAGGCTCCTCTGTCCACGGGATTTCCCAGGCAAGAATACTGGAGTGGGTTGCTATGCCCTCCTCCAGGGGATCTTCCCAACCCAGGGATTGAGCCCCTGTTCTTTGTTGTTTGGTTGCTCAGCTCTGTCTGACTCTTCGTGACCCCATGGACTGTAGCCTGCCAGGCTCCTCTGTCCACGGGATTTCCCAGGCAAGAATACTGGAGTGGGTTGCCATGCCCTCCTCCAGGGGATCTTCCCAACCCAGGGATTGAGCCCTCTTCATCTCCAGGTTCTTTACCACAAGCACCACCTGGGAAGTTCATGGAATATTATTCAGTGCTAAAAATAAATGAGATTTCCAGCCAGTAAAAGACATAGAAGAATCTTAAGCACATTTTACTCAGTGAAAGAAGCCATTCTGAATACTGACTATTCCGGTGCAGTGTTGGTGGTACAGTGGTGAACTCAGCGGCCTTCCAGCTGTATTCTATTCTGGAAAAAGGCAAAACTTTGAAGACAGTAAAATGATCAGTGGTTGTCAGGGGTTGAGGGAGGTGGTGATGGACAAATAGAGAACATCGAATTTTTAAGGTACTGAAGCTGCTCAGTGATACTGTATTATTACAGTGGTGAACTCAGCGGCCTTCCAGCTGTATTCTATTCTGGAAAAAGGCAAAACTTTGAAGACAGTAAAATGATCAGTGGTTGTCAGGGGTTGAGGGAGGTGGTGATGGACAAATAGAGAACATCGAATTTTTAAGGTACTGAAGCTGCTCAGTGATACTGTATTACTACACGGCACTACAGCGGTGGACACCTCTCATCATACATTTGCTCAAACTCATAGAACAACAGCAAGAGTAAGCTCTACAGCAAACTGTAGACTCTGGGTGGCAGTGATGTGTTAACGTGGGTTTATTGATGATAAAAAATGTACCATTCTGGTGACGGATGTTGACAGTGGGGAACAGGCAGTATATGGGAATTCTCTGAACCTTCTACTGTGAATTCTACTGTGAATATAAAACTGCTATAAAAAATAAAGTCTATTAAAAAATAAACAGAGACTTCTTTGGTGGTCCAGTGGTTAAGAATTTGCCTGCCGATGCAGGGGACACAGGTTTGATCCCTGGCCCAGGAAGATCCTGTGTGCCACAGAGCAACTAAGTCTGTGCAGTGCAACTACTGAAGCCTGTGTGCCTACAGCCTGCGCCTCGCAACAAGGGATGCCACCACACATGAGCAGCTCACGCACCACAGTGAGGGGTAGTCCCCGTTCGCCGCAGCTAGAGAAAGCCCATGCAGTTACGAAAATCCAATGCAGCCAGAAATAAATAATAAAAGTAAACAAATTAATCAAAAAATTAGCAAATTGAAACTCTGGAATTAAAATGCAACATCTGAAATGACGTATTCACTTAATAGGCTTAGTAACATATTGAATACAGCAGAAGAAAGGATCAGTGAAACTTCAATGCAGGGCAAAATAAAGCATCCAAACTGAAGCGTAGAAAGAAACCATCACCAAGAGCAGAAGAGAGGAAGGTTCAGCAGTCTCTGGACACATGGGCCAAATCTGGCCTGCTGTTTATAACTGTAAATGAAGTTTTATTGAAACACAGGCATTTCTACTTAAGTATTGTCTATGGCTGGCTTCCCTGGTGGCTCAGACAGTAAAGCATCTGTCTACAATGAGGAAGACCCGGGTTCGATCCCTGGGTTGGAAGATCACCTGGAAGGAAATGGCAATCCACTCCAGCACTATTGCCTGGAAAATCCCATGGACAGAGGAGCCTGGTAGGCTACAGTCCATGGGGTCGCCAAGAGTCGGACACGACTGAGTGACAGGGTTGTATGGATTGTATGGATGTATGGCTGGCTTGTATGGAACTGTCATGTATGGATATGAGAGTTGGACTCTAAAGAAAACCGAGCACCAAAGAATTGATGCTTTTGAAATGTGGTGTTGGAGAAGACTCTTGAGAGTCCCTTGGACAGCAAGGAGCTCAAACCAGTCCATCCTAAAGAAAATCAGTTCTGAATATTCATCGGAAAGACTGATGCTGAAGCTGAAGCTCCAATACTTTGGCCACTTGATATGAAGAACTGACTCCTTGAAAAAGACCCTGATGCTGGGAAAGATTGAAGGCGGGAGGAGAAGGGGACAACAGAGGATGAGATGGTTGGATGGCATTACCAACTCAATGGACATGAGTTTGAATAAACTCTGGGAGTTGGTGATGGACAGGGATGCCTGGTGTGCTGCAGCCTATGGGGTTGCAAAGAGTCAGACACGACTGAGTGACTGAACTGAATGGCTGGCTTAGGACTACTACGGCATTGCTGAGTGGTTGTGATAGGGGCCTGAAAAGCCTAACATAGTTACACTCTTCAGAAAAAAACTTTGCCAGCCCTTGGAACAGAGCAACAAAAACCTATGAAACAATATTAAGTAGTATGACATCCATTTGACTGGAGTCTAAGATGAAAAGGAGAGAGAATGGGGAGAGAGTAAACAACTGGAGAAAGAGTATTTTCCAGAACTGATGAAAGACATCAACCCATACATTTAAGAATCTCTGTAAAACAAGCAGGATGAAGACAAGAAAGGCTGTTTCTAGGATAACATTATTATCAAGCTAGAAATCAGAAGTAAAGAGAAAGTCTTAAAATCACCCAGAAAGTATAGTCTTATTACATTCAAAGGAAAAATAATAACTATAGCTGACTCCTTCTAGAAATTGAAGCCAGAAGACAATTGAAGAACAATTTTAAAGGACTTAAAGGAAAAAAACAACAACCCTGCAAACTTAGACGTTTATATGCAATAATAATCTCCTTCAAAAATAAAGGCCAGGTTAAAACATTTTCAGACAAAAGCTTGGAGAATTCTTTGTTAGAAAAGCTGTGCGTGCATGGGTGCTCAGCTGGTAAATCGTGTCTGACTCTTTGTGACCTCATGGACTGCAGCCCGCCAGGCTTCTCTGTCCACGTGATTATTCAGGAAAGAATACTGGAGCAGCTTGCCATTTCCCCCTCCTTCGGGGGATCTTCCTAACCCGGGGATCCAACTCGTGTCTCCTGTGTCTCCTGCGCTGACAGGTGGTACTTTACCGCTGAGTCACCTGGGAAGAAATGCTAAAGGGGGATTTCCTGGCAGTCCAACATTTAGGATTCTACATTTTCACTGCTGTGGGCCTGGGTTTAGTCCTTGGTCAGGGAACCAAGATCCTGTAAGCCATGAGGCATGGCCAGAAAGAAAAGAGAGAGAGAAAAAAAAGAAAGGAATGATAAAGGAAGTCCTTCAGGCCAGGAAAAGATTTCCAGAGGGAAGTCTAGACTACCAGAAAGAAATGGGGAGCATCAGACATTGTAAACATGTAGACGAATGGAAGAGACTAATGTTTTCATAGCAACAACAACAAGGAAGACTTTCGGCTGTTTGAAGCAAAAATAATAGGAATGTAAAATATGCGGGACCATAGCACGAAAGAGAGAGAAAGTAAATTATACTGTTGCAGGGCTCCTTTCTTATCCTGATGTGAATGATGGCTACAGGGATGTATATACATTTGCAGAGATTCACGGAGCTGTACAGTTAAGACTGATGCGCTTCATTATATGTTAATTATACTGTGCTTCTGTTAACATAAAAAGAGAGAAATAATGGACATGACAGAGCTCTGCAAGCTGAACTCGCAAATAGAGTGAGTTTACGTTCATCATGAGGGAGTCAAGTCCTTTTCCCTGGAAGAGGCTGTTACAAGCCAAAGATGGAGTTGAGCTGAGGTTGAATCAGCTTGCCCAGACAAGGCCGGAATGTCCTTCTGTGGCTGACTCCTGTGACAGGAGCCGGTCCTCCTGTCTTCAGGAAGAGATACGACAGGACTTGGCCAGTGACACAGAGGGCCTTGAGGTCTGGCCTTTCTGGGACTCAGGCAGGGGTGAGGATGGGGAGGCTGGACGATAGCCTACCCCCTTCCTGGGACCCTCTCTTGTGGTGGGGTGTCAGCCTGGAAAAGACTTCGGATTCAGTCAGTTCCCTGCTGCCATTTTACGGAGATAGGACTTGGAGCTCAGAGTGAATAAACTCGAGAAACTGGATTTGAAATCAGGCCTTCTCTTTGTACGATTAATAGAAAAGCTGCCTTGGGCCCATATAGGCTTGCCCTCCTGAACAAAGCTGGAGCAGCCACAGCTATCTGTTTCTCTGCCCTTTCCTTAAAGAAATCTCCATCCTGGGACTTCCCTGGTGGTCCAGAGGCTGGGACTCTGCATTCCCAGGGCAGGGTGCCTGGGTTGATCCCTGGTTAGGGAACTAGACCCCACACTACAACTAGAGATCTCACGTGCCCCAAAGAAGATCGAAGATCCTGTATGCTGCAACCAGGACCTGGTGCAGCAAATGAAAGAATAGATCTTCATCCCACCAATACCCTTGCTTTGTTAGTTCTGGGGAAAGCAGCTGATGAAACTAGCGACTGATATTGATTTAAAACCTGCCTGAAGGGCCATGCATATTAACCACCTCTGAGAAACTGTCTTAATAATGTGATCCCATCCAGCATGGGAGGACAGGGAGAAATAATTTGGGGCAGGAGCAGGCAAAGAAAGTGGGAAGAGTCACTGTTTTGGAGCCGCAGGGGGTAAGAGGAAAGGCAGGGTTCTGTCTCCACTTAACTACCCTGAACAAATGATCTGACTTCCCTGGGTCTGACTCTCCCTCCACAAAATGAGAACTGGACTCTAGGATAGCTCAGAAGCTCTTCCTCCCTGACATCCCAGCCCTTTTCTCTTACTGGATCGGCCAAGAAGTCCACTTGGGTTTTCCCCTAAGATTTTACGAAAAACTCGAACAAATATCTGGCCAACTCATTACATCCTTCTAGTGTGTTCGTTTTATAGAGGTGGTCTTGTTATCAGCTTTGGCCCTCAAGACCACCGTAGAAGATTGTAGAGGGAATCCGTGGGGCAGAGAAGGAAGGCCACACTGTGGGGTGGACTCTGAGTTCCTCTGTCCCCACCACGTCCAGGCTGCCTCATGAAAGAAGCTGGAGGAGACTTCTTTTCACACCTGAATCCTGTCTGCCTCTCTGGCCAGCTCCAGACAGCAAAGCCCTCCCTGGACAGGGGTGGGGGGTGGAGAGTTCTACTCGAAGCCCCAGAGGGAAGTAGGGGACCCCTGCCAGGGGGGCTCTTCCCTCTCAGTTCCATCTCAACATGAGGCATTGAAGCCCCTCTAATGCACTCAGCCCGCACTCAATCGTTTCCTACTCTTTGCGACCCCATGGACTGTAATAATCCCCCAGGCTCCTCTGTCCATGGGATTTCCCAGGCAGGAACACTGGAGTGGGTTGCCCTTCCCTCTCCAAGGATCGTCCCAGCCCAGGAGATGAACCCGAGTCTCCAGCACCGGCAGGCGGGTTCTTCACCGCTGAGCCACCTGTGAAGCTCCCCCAGTGCCCGCACCCCTCTGCTTCTCTGTGCCTGTGCCTCGATTGTCCTCTCCCCGCCTCTTCTCACCCTGGCAGGGGTGCAGTGCCCAGTGACTGCAGGAACAGCCATCTGGAGCTTCCCCAGGGGTTTTCCTTGCTCTCCGGCCCTCCCTGGCAGAGGACTGTGACTCTTCCTCCTGTCCCCCCAGCGCACAGCGCCTGCACACAGTCAAGGTTCAGGACATGCATTCTGATCCTTCAGAGGCTGGCAGAGCACAGCATCCCTGAGTGCCCTGGGAGGCCTGGCCCTGGCCAGTCACAGTCTTGGGAGACTGAGGAACGAACAGGCTGAGAAGCTCCAAAGGCAGAAAACTCCAGGTTCAAATCCCAGCTCATCGCGTAGGAGCTGGTGAACCGGGACACTTTGCCTTACGCCTCTGCGCCTCACCATAAAAGGAACACTAGTGCCTCCTTCGTAGGCCGTGGCAACGGCTAAGCAAGATGGTGTCTATGAAGGAGAACGCTCAGTGAACGACAAGTCTTATTCTTACTGTCAATATCCCCATTGCCTCCTGCAAGACCCTTGCCATCCTCTGTTTTCTTGCTGCAAAGGGAATATTGCCCCCCCGCCCTGCCTGCCTCGCCAGGCCCTGGAGCGGCTTAGAGGCTGTTTGTGTGATGGTGGTGGTGGCAGGAGTAGCGGGGAGACTCTGATGCCCGGCGTGGCTGCGTCCCACGACTCTGGGCCAGGAGGTGAGCAGTCCCACCACTCCCCTCCGGCGGCAGGCCCACCAGCCACTGTTCTGTCGGCTCCAAGCTGTGCTGGTCCCCTGACTGGGTCCACAGGAGCCTGGGGACCCAGAGCCCCACCCCAGGAACCTCTGCCTGCCCCCACACCTTCCCCACAAAGAACCCCCGAGTTGGTGTGTGCTCCTGTCTTGCTTT
Source organism: Kobus ellipsiprymnus (assembly GCA_006410655.1). NCBI lineage: Eukaryota > Metazoa > Chordata > Mammalia > Artiodactyla > Bovidae > Kobus > Kobus ellipsiprymnus. The sequence continues at coordinate 29,601 of SJYR01001081.1, read as the reverse complement.
GGGGATTTAAAACTGTTTTCTTTCCAAAATAAAGAGCACAAAGCCCTTCTAATGGCAGTAAGTATGCAGTAATAAAAGAAGGCTTAATGGGTTCTCCTTAAGAGGTGCGTTTAGGAACTGAGACAGCTCTGACAACTGCCAGTGCCAACTGTCACAGAATTGTGGTGCCACTCCCCAAGGGGCCAGGAGGACCAGGGGGGAGCCTGGGAGGCACGCCTGCCTGGCCCCTTCCCCTGGGCTGCAGACTCTCCTCTGGGAGAGGGGTTCCAGGGGGGAAAAGGGTCAGGAGCAGAACCCGGGGCCGCCGCTCCCTTGTCTTGGCCTCTTAGGGTCGTCTCAGGTGGCTTGTGGCCAGGTGTCTGGTCCTTGCTGTCTCATGAGAAAAGCAAGGGACTTGGGCCAGGATCTTAGAGGCTGTTCAGACTAGATTTCGAAAATCCTTGGCCACACATAACTGTTCCTGTACCCATCACACATCTGCCCCTGCTGATCCCAAGGGCAGCCTCAGAATTCCTCTTGAAATGCCACTGCAGACTGCAGCGCCAGTGAAGGGGTGGAGAGCCACAGCGATACCCCAGGGCTAGCGCAGCGCCGTGTGGCTGGACTCATCTGCAGCTCACGTGCACAGGGAGGAAGTGGGGACCTAGGCCTGGCTGAGGGACCCGAGCAGCTGCTGAACATCTTTGTCCTGAGCCCTGTTCCTTCTGGCTCAGGCCAGGAGATGTACTGAGTCCTCATGTCGCCACAAGTCCACACAAGTCCACACCGGGGTGAGCTGGAGCTCTGGTCTTCAGCTCTGGGAAAGCCAGCGAGCCGTCCACTGGTTCTTTCTTTCCCCGTCATGTCTTTCCTCATTGATCTGGGGCATTGAAAGGACAGGGTTTGTCCCATTTTGGCCGCATGAATGGAAGTTGACTCCTCTGTATAGAGTTGAACAGGGTTAGGAGTTCAAACACCCCCAGGGCTATGACGCAGGTCGCACATAGCGGGGAGAGATGTATGTGTTGGGTTCTGGGGGTAGGCAGGCAACTCTGGACCAAGGAGGCAGGGAGGAACAGAGGGTCAGAGAGAGGAAAGGGAAGGACAGGCTGCACACAGCACAGTGGAGGCCTTCCCTGAGGTTCCCTGGTCCTCAGTCACATGGCTGAGACTAGATGTCCCCTGAGCCGGGGACGCGGGGTTGACCAGCGGGAGGTGGTCCCAAACTGTCCTTAGAGAAGGGCCCTGGCCTCCCCACTGCAGCTCAAGGAGGGGGAGGGCAGGAAGGGGCTCCAAGCAGTGTCCCTGAGCTCTTGGGGTCAAGGGGGAGGGGCAATATTGGGCAGCACCGTGGTGGCTATGAAGCACGGGGCACACGGCGGGTGGACTCTATGGGTGTGAGGCTGATCTCTGCAGGCTGCCATATTTGATTGTGCAGCGACCAAGCCGTATAGTGGGATGCTTGCCAAGTGCCATCATGGAGCACAGCCAGGGGGTCTTGGGAACATGAATCCTGAATTCACGCCTATGTTCTTCCTCTCCCTGTGAACCACTCAGGCTGGGCTGTCTGGGTCTGTATGCGGTTCACTAACCCAGCTTCTCCCTGGCGCTCCCCACCCTGGCCTTGGCATTACTTGTGGAGCAAAGACAGAGGAAGAGTTGCCACTTCCAGGCAACTGAAAATGACACGTCTGGGCGCTGCCAGCATGGCAACTCTTTCTTAATAATAGTTTCTTGTTTTGATGAAAGACCGGCTCCAAAAATTTCCTGAGAAAAGGCACAGAAGAGGCAGGTATGCCTGAGAATGTCTTCATTCCATCCCATTCAACAGATAGTCTGGTCAGTGTGTTCAGACAGCTGGCTCCAGGGCAGATTTGACCTCCCTGGCTGGTTGACCCTGTGGGCCCCTAGCTACGAGCGCAGCATCCCCCTGACCTTGCAGGCGTGTCCCTTTCCGACCTCCACTGTACCATCCTGTCACTCAGAAGCCTTCAGCCATCATTACAGACAAACTAGGTAAATAGGCAGAGGAAACACTAACAAACGGCGACTTTAATTACCAGCCAAGCACATGGAGCTCACATTCTAGGGATGTGTCTTGACTAGATGCACCTCCTGGGGAAAGATTGAAAAATGCTAATAAGAATAAAACAGCCCTTCCCAGCCTCTGCCAGACTCGGCTCTAGCTACAGCTGCCTCCTGTTTGAGAAGACCTACATCCCAGGAGTCTTAAATTTTTTATTGTTCCTTTTTATTTTTTATTTTCTCGGTGGAGAGGGTGTTTACTTTATCTGTTGAACCAGTAGCAGCAGCGGTAGAGAGAGAAATGGGAGAAAGTAGAAGCTGGCTCGAGGTATCTGCCGTGGCTAGGGGTGGCCTGAGGGTGGCCCGAGGGAGGCCCTCAAGCCCGCTGCCCTGGCCCTCAGAGGCCACACTGGGCACACACTCCCAGCCTGTGCGTGACACTGCTGAGGGGTTCAGCCATTTGGACAAACAGAGGAGTAAGAGAAGGGGGCCCAGGTGCAGTGAGCCCTAGCCGAGGTTCTGGCGGGAGGCATCATCTGCTAGGAAAGATATAGCCGCTATGACCCGCTGCCCACCTTTAGGGAGGCTGGAAGGGACAGGTCGACTCCACTCACTCCACTCACCCCCAGCCCCAGCGAGGGAACTCGAGGCTGGTGGCTGGTTTGAGATCACCAGCAGCCAGGAGGTGGCAGGACCCGTCCCCGCCTCCCTCCCACTCAGGGCTGCCCTGGGTCCCCACAGAGGCAGCCCTCTCTCCTGGCTGGCTGGCTGGGTCCCTCTGAATGGTCATCACAGAGCCCCAAGTGCTGATGGTGCCTGGCACAGCCACCTGGAATCATGGTCCCTGAGCTCCTCCCCAGGCTGCCAGGGAAGCTGGAGACACCCCAGTGGCCCGGGCCAGGGAGAGGGTTAAATGGAGTGCAGTGCCAACACAGGGTGTGTGAGGATAGACCTCCGAGAGTGTTTGTGAGACACCCAGGAGCGGGACTGCGTGCTGAGTGTGACCTCATTTGTGCAGAAAAAAAATGAATGTATATTTTATGAGGAAACAGCCAACTTCTTCTGCCCTGTATGTGACTTTTAAAAGAGACAGAGGCATACCCCCTAAATTGTTAATAATAATGCTTATTCGGGCAAGAGAGATGTTTCATCTCAGACATTTGGTATTTGCTTCAATTGTTACCATGAACACGCATATGTTTTCTATGGTGTATGACTTTTGTTAAAAAAGAAAAATAAAAAACTAGCTTTAGTCATTACCTCTGGAGTCAGAAACATGTTTTGAGGAAAGGGAGGTAGTTGAGAGACACATTAGCATTGTTTAGAACTTTTAATTTTTTTTTTTTTTTGCAAAGAAATATTTTGAGCAATGTAAGAAAATTCTTAAAAACCTGGTAAATAAATAAAAAATAAATTCTTGGTTGTGGCTTCCACTCTCCCCTTTCCCCGTGCTTCTTCCACCTCCACTTCCACTCTGCTTGGGAGGCTCAGGTCTCAGGAACATAGATCTTTCCAGCTGGAAGAAGGCCTACAGAGGCCTTACTGGCTGGGCTCCAGCAGGGACCAGGCCAGAGAAGCTGTGTGCTCTGGTCAGGGCAGCTCAGCGCTCAGCATGCCAGCTCTCATGGGGCTCGGGTGGGACGCAGAGGTCACAGAACCTACCCAATCCTGCAGTCAACTTCAGAGGAGCAGGGCTGGACCCGAGAGCCCATTGGAGCTCCCCAGAAATGGAGGATGCTCTCTCTCTCTTTTAAAACAAATTTGTTTGGTGTCAGGTCTTAGTTGTGGCATGTGGGATCTAGTTCCCTGACCAGGGATTGAACCTGGGCCCCCTGCATTGGGAGTGTGGAGTCTTAACCATTGGACCACCAGGGAAGTCTTGGATGGTGCTCCTGACACTGATCTCTGCCCGGCTACACAGGCGAAGCACCATTCCAGTCTCCCAAGCTCTCTAAGCCCCCCCTCGTTGGGTTCCCCAAGGGTGCCCTGGTGGTCCCTGAGCCCACCAGTCCGAGGGTCCACACCTTTGCCTGGAGTGAGGTTTAACCCAGCATGGGCAGGGCGCAGGGAGGACTGTGCGTTTACGGGAGGAGGCCCAGGGCCCTTCCCGGGACCAGCGCCCCTGCCCTCCCCGCGCCTCCGCTCCTCGGTGGCAGGCGGCAGTGCTCAGCCCCCTCGGCTCCCTCAGCCCCTGCCTCCCGCACTGTCACGCCAGCCTGGATAGCTGTCATGTCAGGTCTGAAGCGTGCCTGTTTCCCCCCACCTGGTTCTGGAAAGGGCCCTGGACAGGAGCCAGGAAGCCCAGCCCAGTGCTCTCACTCTGCCCCACCCAGCCTGGTGACCTTGGGCATCCTTTTCCCTGGAGAGCAAGAGATGCACCACTTTCCTGCCCCCTCGGGCAAGAACCTTGGGAGAGCTGAGGGCTGGAGGAGGCCAAGGAAGCAGTTTTCATTCACTTGATACTCAGCATTTACGAAGCACCTGCAGCCTACCAGGTGCAATGCTAGGGGAGACCCAGATAAAGTGGAAAGGGTCTTTCCCACTGAGGAGTTCGGAGCGCAGTGGGGTGGCCACGTGACAAGTGGACAGAGAATTGTGTGGAAGTTCCACATGAAGGTATTTGAAGCAGCCGGACTGTGGGCTTCTGCTGAGAGGAGTTCAGAAGCTTGGCAGAGGAGGGGGCGTTTGATCTGGGCCTTCAGGGATGGCTAAGAGTGCACTGATTAGAAGAGAACAGAGGGGCCTTGTAGGCAGCAGGCAAAACTAAGAGAAAGTAAAACAGACCACCAGTCTTGGAGCCCAGCACAGGGCAGGGGTGCAGAGGGTGCCAGGGAGCCAGAGAGCCCAGGGCATTTGCTATTTGTGGGGAATGGTCTTAAGGGGGTGTCTGCAGCCACCCCAGTCCTCTCGGCAAGTTTCCCAAGAGTATGCTGGCCGCTGTGAGTGCGGGTCTCTGAAACCCTACCAGAGCCTCTGGGAGGCCCCAGGTGAATGCTGCCCCCAGAGCCAGCAGGAGGCAGAGGACCCTGCGTGCACAGTGCTGGGCACACACCTGGCGGCTTCTGGGGAACGAGCTCCTCCCGCACCGTTCCTGAGCCACGAGCACGCTTCTCTTCCACGTGCTTCCCTGAGATGCTTCCTGTCCCCCACTGTCCCATGAGTCACCTCTCCACCCTCAGCATCCCTCCCACTCGTGTGATCCAGCATCATCCCGCCTCCCCGGCCCGCCCTCCCTGCATGAGCGCTTTCAGAAGGCAAAGGCTGACTGGAGGCGGGGTGGGCAGGTGGGTAGGGCACTCACTCAGCCTCTCACCCGTCCATCTCCTGGGCCTCCCCCCAGGCCCCAGTGCCGTCTCTGGTCAGGTGTGGAGACTGACAGAGTTGGAGAGGTGAGGGCAGGGGCAGGGTCTGGGAAACAGGCTGGGTGCCTAAGGGTCTCAGTCAGAGCAAGAGGCTCCAGACGGCATGACCCCCAAGATGTCTGGGCAGGCTTTTCAGCGCTCTGCTGCAGGCCTGCCCTCCCTTCAGCTGGTAGAGCCCACATTCGCACCATTAGAGGAGTATTACTCCAGGCTATGCACTGGGGCTCCAGGAGAGTCCCTTTTTTTTTTTTTTTTTGCAAAGAAATATTTTGAGCAATGTAAGAAAATTCTTAAAAACCTGGTAAATAAATAAAAAATAAATTCTTGGCTGTGGCTTCCACTCTCCCCTTTCCCCGTGCTTCTTCCACCTCCACTTCCACTCTGCTTGGGAGGCTCAGGTCTCAGGAACATAGATCTTTCCAGCTGGAAGAAGGCCTACAGAGGCCTTACTGGCTGGGCTCCAGCAGGGACCAGGCCAGAGAAGCTGTGTGCTCTGGTCAGGGCAGCTCAGCGCTCAGCATGCCAGCTCTCATGGGGCTCGGGTGGGACGCAGAGGTCACAGAACCTACCCAATCCTGCAGTCAACTTCAGAGGAGCAGGGCTGGACCCGAGAGCCCATTGGAGCTCCCCAGAAATGGAGGATGCTCTCTCTCTCTTTTAAAACAAATTTGTTTGGTGTCAGGTCTTAGTTGTGGCATGTGGGATCTAGTTCCCTGACCAGGGATTGAACCTGGGCCCCCTGCATTGGGAGTGTGGAGTCTTAACCATTGGACCACCAGGGAAGTCTTGGATGGTGCTCCTGACACTGATCTCTGCCCGGCTACACAGGCGAAGCACCATTCCAGTCTCCCAAGCTCTCTAAGCCCCCCCTCGTTGGGTTCCCCAAGGGTGCCCTGGTGGTCCCTGAGCCCACCAGTCCGAGGGTCCACACCTTTGCCTGGAGTGAGGTTTAACCCAGCATGGGCAGGGCGCAGGGAGGACTGTGCGTTTACGGGAGGAGGCCCAGGGCCCTTCCCGGGACCAGCGCCCCCGCCCTCCCCGCGCCTCCGCTCCTCGGTGGCAGGCGGCAATGCTCAGCCCCCTCGGCTCCCTCAGCCCCTGCCTCCCGCACTGTCACGCCAGCCTGGATAGCTGTCATGTCAGGTCTGAAGCGTGCCTGTTTCCCCCCACCTGGTTCTGGAAAGGGCCCTGGAGAGGAGCCAGGAAGCCCAGCCCAGTGCTCTCACTCTGCCCCACCCAGCCTGGTGACCTTGGGCATCCTTTTCCCTGGAGAGCAAGAGATGCACCACTTTCCTGCCCCCTCGGGCAAGAACCTTGGGAGAGCTGAGGGCTGGAGGAGGCCAAGGAAGCAGTTTTCATTCACTTGATACTCAGCATTTACGAAGCACCTGCAGCCTACCAGGTGCAATGCTAGGGGAGACCCAGATAAAGTGGAAAGGGTCTTTCCCACTGAGGAGTTCGGAGCGCAGTGGGGTGGCCACGTGACAAGTGGACAGAGAATTGTGTGGAAGTTCCACATGAAGGTATTTGAAGCAGCCGGACTGTGGGCTTCTGCTGAGAGGAGTTCAGAAGCTTGGCAGAGGAGGGGGCGTTTGATCTGGGCCTTCAGGGATGGCTAAGAGTGCACTGATTAGAAGAGAACAGAGGGGCCTTGTAGGCAGCAGGCAAAACTAAGAGAAAGTAAAACAGACCACCAGTCTTGGAGCCCAGCACAGGGCAGGGGTGCAGAGGGTGCCAGGGAGCCAGAGAGCCCAGGGCATTTGCTATTTGTGGGGAATGGTCTTAAGGGGGTGTCTGCAGCCACCCCAGTCCTCTCGGCAAGTTTCCCAAGAGTATGCTGGCCGCTGTGAGTGCGGGTCTCTGAAACCCTACCAGAGCCTCTGGGAGGCCCCAGGTGAATGCTGCCCCCAGAGCCAGCAGGAGGCAGAGGACCCTGCGTGCACAGTGCTGGGCACACACCTGGCGGCTTCTGGGGAACGAGCTCCTCCCGCACCGTTCCTGAGCCACGAGCACGCTTCTCTTCCACGTGCTTCCCTGAGATGCTTCCTGTCCCCCACTGTCCCATGAGTCACCTCTCCACCCTCAGCATCCCTCCCACTCGTGTGATCCAGCATCATCCCGCCTCCCCGGCCCGCCCTCCCTGCATGAGCGCTTTCAGAAGGCAAAGGCTGACTGGAGGCGGGGTGGGCAGGTGGGTAGGGCACTCACTCAGCCTCTCACCCGTCCACCTCCTGGGCCTCCCCCCAGGCCCCAGTGCCGTCTCTGGTCAGGTGTGGAGACTGACAGAGTTGGAGAGGTGAGGGCAGGGGCAGGGTCTGGGAAACAGGCTGGGTGCCTAAGGGTCTCAGTCAGAGCAAGAGGCTCCAGACGGCATGACCCCCAAGATGTCTGGGCAGGCTTTTCAGCGCTCTGCTGCAGGCCTGCCCTCCCTTCAGCTGGTAGAGCCCACATTCGCACCATTAGAGGAGTATTACTCCAGGCTATGCACTGGGGCTCCAGGAGAGTCCCTTTGAGATGAAGGGACCCGGGCTGGGTCGCTTTAATTCTTGACTTTGCCTTTATTCCACCTGCTCCCCACGCAGGACAAGGCCCCGCAGGGAGTGAGCCTGGCAGGAGCGGGCAGATCTGGCCTCCCTGCTTCGGGCCCTCCATCCCGCTCTGCAGCCACCCTTCTGAATCTTGGGTCCTCTTTTTTAAAGAAATAATTTTTACTGGAGTATGGTTGATTTACAATGCTGTGTTAGTTTCAGATGTACAGCCAAGTGGAGCAGTTATACACCTATATATGTGTGTGCTCAGTTGCTCGGTCATGTCCAACTCTCTCGTGACCCCGTGGATTGTAACTCGCCAGGCTCCCCTTTCCAGGGGATTTCCCAGGCAGAATACTGCAGTGGGTTGCAGTTTCCTACTCCAGCAGGTCCCCTTTTACAGCAAAGGTGAAAGAAGGGTGTTCTTTGAGCTTCCTCCTGGTTCTACCTCAGAAACCAAGACCCACTTCTGTTTGCAGCTGCGACTTTGGTCCAATCACTTGACCTTCCATAGCCTCCAGTACCTTCCGGGTGGAGCAAACATAGTGAGAGCTGCTGAAGGTAAGTTTTTTATGGAAAAATGGTAACACCAGTGAGCCCATTAGCCCTTTATCATCTGCAAGACGCTTTCACTTAAAACATGTCATCGGGGTGCTCCCGAAGACCCTGTAGGTGGTGGCTCACTCATCCCTGGCCCTTACCTCACACTTACAGTTTGAGAAAGAAAGGCCCAGCTACAGGGGAACAGGCTCAGGGGCTAGTTTCCCCTGCAGGGCCCCTTTCACCAGACGGTCACCAGGGCCATCTGGTCTCTGGGAGGCAGAGGAACAGCGGCCCTTCCCCGAGGGCGGGTGTGAGGGGGCCGGAGATGCTGACAGCTGTGCAGATAATCGGCACATCTCCATTGCTGCTAATAGCATGCTTAGCTCGCTGAGTCTTCTGTTTGCCTGGTGCCTCCCACGGGCCCGGAATTGGGAGTCTCCGTTCCTGCTTGGGGTGGAATAGTGTGGTGGAGGGGCGCCTGCCCGTTCCCCGGCCCTGGTCCACCCAGGGCCTCAGAGGACCCCCTTGCAGTCCTGTGCCTTGGCTCCCCACTGCCTCCCAGGGAGCTCCCTCTAGGCTCTGGGAGAGTGAAAGGGCTTCCTGCTCCTGAAGACCTGGGTGTCTCAGCCCTCTCAGCTCAGCACTCCATGAAATCTCTTATCTACACACAGGACAAGTGTGGGAAGGTTCTGAGCCCTTCTGCACAGACTGGACATCTTAGACAGGCAGGACGGGGGCCAGCCCCCCTTCAGATGACACTTCCACCCCTCCCTCCAACCCCATTACCTCCCCCAGACCTCCACAGGCCACATTTCACCCTGGGAGCAAAACCGACCCCCAGTCCTCAGGCCCCACCTGCCAAGTCAGTAGAAAACCCAGCCCACACTTTAGAGACGCTTAAGGGTTCGTAGGCTTCCCCAAAGGAGCCTGACAGATTCCCCTCTCCTGGGAGAAGACCCTCAGTCTGGCTGTGCCCACTGAGGTGGCCTGATGCCTTCATGGAGGCCCTGGCTTCTTTGCTCCTGGGCTCAGCTTCTGCCTGATGAATGGCTTTCCCTTAGGTCCATGGCCTCTGCTGGGCCACTCCTTGGTGACCCACCAGCCAGACAGACCAGACCCCACAGTGGGTATCAGAAGGCTGGGGTGAAGACACTTAAAAAAATTTTTTTTTAATGTAATTAGTTAGAAAACTTTTTGGTTGTGCAGGGTCTTTGCTGATGCATGAGGTCAGTCTTTGGTCGCGGTGAGCAGGCTGCTCTCCGCTGTGGTGTGCGGGTTTCTCGTTGCGGGGGGTTCTCTCGTCGCAGGGCGCAGGCTCTAGGTGGACGGGCTTCAGTAGTTGCAGCTCGCGGGCTCCGTAGTTACGGATCACAGGCCATAGCGCATGGGCTCCGAGGCTGTGGCACGTGGAATCTCCCCGGACCAGTGACCAAACCACTGTGCCCGGCACTGGCAGGCGGATTCTTATTCACTGCACTGCCAGGGAAGCTCTGGGTCTTAGCTGTGGTGCAAGGGATCTTTAGTTGCAGCATGAGAACTCTTAGTTGTAGCAAGTGGGATCTAGTCTCCCAACCAGGGATCCACCCCAGGCTCCCTGCATTGGGAGTGCAAAGTCTTACCAGTGGACCACAGACGCTTGTCTGTCTGTCCATCTCCCGTCTCAGGGGGTGGCACTCATAATACCTTGATTCCTTGACCACATGGCTCAGTGCTGGAATGTCTGCTCCTGGAGGCGAGCGGCTCTGTCCATTCACAGTGGTCTCTCTAGTGCCTAGACCAGTTGCCTAGACAGGTAGTCATCATTTGTCGACAGAATAAATATGCAAAACTTTGTGTTCTTCCCCTTAACGTTATTTCACGACGAATTTTCCAAGTTTGCCATTTTTCTTGGCTGGGTAATTTCTGTCTTACTGACATGTCATCCCCTCCCTTCCACAACTTGCAGAGCATTTTGGCTGAGTTCACTTTTGTACTATTATAAATAATGTTGCTATAAACAGCTGTGCACATATAGCTATTTCTCCCCTTACAATTATGTCTTTGGGAGGATTCCAAACAGTGGGATTACTGTGGGTCAAAGATCATGGAGTATTTATGGCTGTGGATACGGTGGGACTGGCTAATTCTCAGCCCCCAGGCCAGCCATGCTGTCCCCAAGGTTTGCCTCTGACTGACTCCCATGAAAGTCCCTTCCCTTTGGTGCCAGATGTGACCCTGGCATGCTGAGGGACTCACTCTCCATCTCCTGATGGGTGGGGGGCCAGGTGCAGTGGTGCAGGAGCTCATGGGGGTGGACAGAGGGGTCAGTGGGGAGGGTAGAGATGAAGCCTGTCCCCATTTCTGGGGCCAGGAGCCCTGTTTGTGGGCACAGGAAGGCCCTGCTTCTCCCAGACCCTCTTTTTCTGCTGGGTCAGCTCTCTCCTGTCTTGCAGCACCCCCCACCCTGCCCCATTCAGTCTCAGAGCGGGGAGCAGTCTCCACCAGGGGGTCCACTGGAAGAAGGGAGGGGAACTCTGGCGCCACAGCTATTCCTGACTTCACTCTGCCAGACCCTCAGTAGAAGGCTGTGCCTGAGAGAAACAGATGTAGAAACTGATTTTGAGCAGAAGTTTGTACCATTGTTTTAATAAAAAATGGGTCTGAGATCCAGTCTCCCCCAGCATGCTCTGTTTGCCTTTCACCCGCTCCCCAGCCTCCACCTCCACTTCTACAGCTCGCTGAGCCCACTTAACCCATCGTTAGCACCCAGCCCCAGGGGCCTGGATGGTAGCGGGGGAGGGGTCTTCCATTCACAGTGGTCTCTCTAGTGCCTAGACCAGTTGCCTAGACAGGTAGTCATCATTTGTCGACAGAATAAATATGCAAAACTTTGTGTTCTTCCCCTTAACGTTATTTCACGACGAATTTTCCAAGTTTGCCATTTTTCTTGGCTGGGTAATTTCTGTCTTATTGACATGTCATCCCCTCCCTTCCACAACTTGCAGAGCATTTTGGCTGAGTTCACTTTTGTACTATTATAAATAATGTTGCTATAAACAGCTGTGCACATATAGCTATTTCTCCCCTTACAATTATGTCTTTGGGAGGATTCCAAACAGTGGGATTACTGTGGGTCAAAGATCATGGAGTATTTATGGCTGTGGATACGGTGGGACTGGCTAATTCTCAGCCCCCAGGCCAGCCATGCTGTCCCCAAGGTTTGCCTCTGACTGACTCCCATGAAAGTCCCTTCCCTTTGGTGCCAGATGTGACCCTGGCATGCTGAGGGACTCACTCTCCATCTCCTGATGGGTGGGGGGCCAGGTGCAGTGGTGCAGGAGCTCATGGGGGTGGACAGAGGGGTCAGTGGGGAGGGTAGAGATGAAGCCTGTCCCCATTTCTGGGGCCAGGAGCCCTGTTTGTGGGCACAGGAAGGCCCTGCTTCTCCCAGACCCTCTTTTTCTGCTGGGTCAGCTCTCTCCTGTCTTGCAGCACCCCCCACCCTGCCCCATTCAGTCTCAGAGCGGGGAGCAGTCTCCACCAGGGGGTCCACTGGAAGAAGGGAGGGGAACTCTGGCGCCACAGCTATTCCTGACTTCACTCTGCCAGACCCTCAGTAGAAGGCTGTGCCTGAGAGAAACAGATGTGGAAACTGATTTTGAGCAGAAGTTTGTACCATTGTTTTAATAAAAAATGGGTCTGAGATCCAGTCTCCCCCAGCATGCTCTGTTTGCCTTTCACCCGCTCCCCAGCCTCCACCTCCACTTCTACAGCTCGCTGAGCCCACTTAACCCATCGTTAGCACCCAGCCCCAGGGGCCTGGATGGTAGCGGGGGAGGGGTCCACATCAGTCCCTCTGAGTCCTGGCCCCAGAACTCACTTCTTACATGAGGGCAGGGTGGCCAGGGTGCACCCCTTCCCAGGCATGCCTTCCCTGTCTTGGGGAGACTTAATAGGGACCTCAGGAATAACGTGGCTCAGATGGTAAAGAATCTGCCTGTAATGCAGGAGACCTGGGTTTGATCTCTGTGTGAGGAAGATCCCTTGGAGAAGGGAATGGCTCTCCACTCCAGTATTCTTGCCTAGAGAATCCCATGGACAGCGGAGCCTGGTGGGCTACAGTCCGTGGGGTTGCAGAGAGTCGGACACGACTGAGCGACTTTCACTTCTGAGGTTTTACTGCGCCGATGGCATGGTGCTCTGCAAACAGCAGTGTGGGGAGGAGGGGCCTGCTGTTCCTGAGAGCTGGTGGAGCCCCAGCCCAGGCAGTGACGGGCTGCAAGGGCCTGGGTGTGGTCAGGGCTAGGAGCAAGGAGTTGGGGTGCTGTGTCCCTGGACTCTCCTCTCCAGAGCGGGGTGCAGGCTGTCTCTGTGTCTCCTTCCCTGGCCCTTCTGGCTTCCAGGCCTCCTGTGCAGAAAGAGCACAGCACCTGGCAGCTCTCATGCCGTCTCTGCCACTAACTGGCTGTGTGATCCAGGCCCTCTCGGCTTGCAGGCGTGACACCAGGGCGCTGACGCTCACTCACTCCTGCGGTGGCTTGGGACAAGGTCTCAGCAGGGTGAGCCTTGCAGATGGCTGACCCGGCACAGAGCTAGCTATGTTGCTGGAACCAAGATGGGGTGGGAATCTGAAAGGAAGCTGGTCCCTGCCTCCTGATGGCAGCCTGGCACGGGGGGCCCCTCGGGGGCTAGGGCTGTCAAACCCTCTTCCTTTCTTCAGCTTCCCCCTCCTTTTCCCATGCCTCACCATGCTTCGCAGAGATGGGGAGATTTTTTGCTGACAGATGAGGGGAACAATGGCTGTGGGAGCGTGTGGGTGCCCACGGGGGGTTGCTGTGTGGGTTGTGTGATTTTCCCGGACAGGCAGGTGTGAGAGGTAGAAGAAATTATTCTGTCTAAAATCTCAGAGATGAGCTCTTCTCTTGAGTTGCAGAATGACTGCTTCATGTCTGGGTGGGAAGGCACGAGATAGGGTGGGTTTGGGGGGCAGGAACCCAGGAAGCCCACAGCAACCATGATAACTTCTATGTTTGCCTGGGTGTCATCCCTTATGAGGAGTCAAAACAGCCAGAAAGACCAGTCCTCACAAGAACCCAGAGGGCCCAGACTTCCCTGGTGGCCCAGGGGTTGGGAAGCCGCCTGCCAATGCAGAGGATATGGGTTTGATCCCTGGTTGGGGAAGAGGTCACATGGCACAGAGCAACTAAGCCCATGCGCCACAACTACTGAGCCCATATTCCACAGCCATCAGTACTTATGCCCTCGGGCCTAGAGCCTGTGTACCATGGTGAAGAGTTGCCCCCTCTCGCTGTAACTAGAGAAAGCCTGCACATAGCAAGGAAGACCCAATGCAGCCAAAAGAAAAAAAAAGCAACCCAGAGAGACCATCAGGTGGGCAGACATTGTAATGAACCCAGTTTACAGGTGAGGAAACTGAGGCTCGAAGGGATTAGCTGACTTGCCCAGATCACAGAGCCAGTTAGTGGGAGAGCCTGGGCTTGAACCTAGACCTCTGGGTCCTCAAGTTCCTGTTTGCTTGGTGTCTCCTCCTAAAATGACCACATGGAGACGATGTTTCTGAAGATGAAGCAGGGGAGGGACCATCAGAGTGAATAGCAGCTACCTCTGTGTTTTGAATCCTCAGGCAAGATTTACCAAACACTGTGCCCACTCCCTGCACCCCCCACTTTCCTCCACCTCCAGAAGTGTGTCTTTCCTTCTAGAGGAGGGGAAAGATTGGACTGGGAAGAAGGCTGTCCTACTGGTCAGCGGTCGGGTGTGGTCGTGCAGGAGAATTGGGCCCATTCTGTTAACCCGTGTCGGCTGCCAGCATTGCAGTTTTTCAGTGCATCTCATTGACTTGCTGAGCATAGTTCTCAGATGCAATGGTTTTTCTGGGGTGCAGAAGGCTGTAGTGGATCAGACCGGCCACAGACCACCAAACAGTGACCGTGACCTTTTCTGCTGCATGTTTGGCTTTGGGAAGTGCTCTGGAGCTTCTTCCCGGTCCAACCACTGAGCTGGTTGTCGCTGGTTGTCGTATAAAACCCACTTTTCATCGCACATCACAATCCAATTGAGAAACGGTTCACTGTTGTTGAGTAGAGTAAGAGAAGAAGTGAAGTGAAGTCACTCAGTCGTGTCCGACTCTTTGGAACCGTAATGTCCTGGTAGGACGGTAACCTACCAGGCTCCGTGGTCCATGGGATTTTCCAGGCAAGAATAAAATGATGATTTTTTGATGTGCGGTCATCTCATGAGGTGTGCACTTACTGAGCTTTCTCACTATTCCAATTTGTTTCAAATGCTGAACGACCATAGAATGGTCGATGTTGAGTTCTTCGGCAACTTCTTGTGTTGTAAGAGGACCAGCTTTGATGACTGCTCATGATTAGTTGTTATCAGCTTCCAGTGGCCAGCCACTGCACTCTTCATCTTTAAGTCTCTCCTTTGCAAAACTTCTTGAACCGCCACTGCACTCTATGTTCATTAGCAGTTTATGGGCCAAATACATTGTTGATGTTGCAAATTGTCTCTGCTGCTTTACAACCTATTTTGAACTCGAATAAGAAAATCACTCAAATCTGCTTTTTGTCTAAGACCATTTCCTTAGTCTAAAATCAATATAAAATAAACAGCAAGTAATGTCATTAGCAAAAAAAGAAAAAAAAACCCATAAAGTGGGAAATGTGCATTAGAATGATGTATAGAATAACCAGATTTGTTTAAGAATGTATTCCAATATCAAATGGAAAAGTTCAACAATGCAAAACCACAATTACTTTTGCATCAACCTAGTATCTATACCTGTCCCATCTGGTGTTATGCAGGGAGAGAGGTGGTGAATAAGGTCAGGGGCCTCAAAGAAATCAGGTCAGAAAATCCTGGGGGTGGGGGCTGTGGGTACTCACTTCAGCAGCACATATGCTAACACTGGAACAATACGAAGATCATGGCATCTGGTTCCATGACTTCATGGCAAATAGATGGGGAAAAAATGGAAAGAGTGAGAGATTTTTAATTTTTCGGGCTCCAAAATCACTGCAGATGGTGACTATAGCCATGAAATTAAAAGACACTTGCTCCTTGGAGGAAAAGCTATGACCAACCTCGACAGCATATTAAAAAGCCAAAGACATTACTTTGCCAACAAAGGTGCATCTAGTCAAGGCTATGGTTTTTCCAGTGGTCATGGATGGATGTGAGAGTTGGGCCAAAAGAAAGCTGGGAGCTAGGGAATTGATGCTGTTGAACTGTGGTGTTGGAGAAGACTCTTGAGAGTACCTTGGACTGCAAGGAGATCCAACCAGTCAATCTTAAAGGAAATCATTCCTGAATATTCATTCAGGAAGGACTGATGCTAAAACTGAAACTCCAATACTTTGGCCACCTGATGCAAAGACCTGACTCACTGGAAAAGACCCTGATGCTGGGATAGATTGAGGGCAGGAAGAGAAGCGGATGACAGAAGATGAGATGGTTGGATGGCATCACCGACTTGATGGACATGAGTTTGAGTAAGCTCCAGGAGTTGGCTATAGAAGGGAAGCCTGGCGTGCTGCAGTCCATGGGGTTGCAAAGAGTCGCACCTGACTGAATGACTGAACTGAACTGGGGGGCGTGGGGAGAGTCAGGGCAGAGCCTGATTCAGCCCCTTTCAGGACTGCTAACAGCCAGAGAAGACTCTTGAGAGTTCCTTGGACTACAAGGAAATCCAACCAGTCCATTCTGAAGGAGATCAGTCCTGGGTGTTCATTGGAAGGACTGATGCTAAAGCTGAAACTCCAATACTTTGGCCACCTCATGCGAAGAGTTGACTCATTGGAAGAGACTCTGATGCTGGGAGGGCTGGGGGCAGGAGGAGAAGGGGACGACAGAGGATGAGATGGCTGGATGGCATCACCGACTCGATGGACATGAGTTTGAGTAAACTCCGGGAGTTGGTGATGGACAGGGAAGCCTGGTGTGCTGCGATTCATGGGGTCACAAAGAGTCGGATACGACTAAGTGACTGAACTAACTAACAGCCCTCCAGGCAGCAGCTCCTCCAGGTAGTTCTGTACCAGAGGAGTCCGGCCTTTTGTTTAAGTTGAAATCTGCTCCCCTATTGAGTCCTCCCCCTGGCCCAGCGCCTCTCCATTAATTCCCCAGGCAAATTGCTTTAACCGCTCTGGCCTCCCACAAAAGACCAGGCAGGGGTGTGATGTCTCCTGCCAGCTGAGGGAGTACCTCCTGCATCCCAGACCTGAGAAGCCTTACTGACTAAGCTCTGCAGGAGGCCAGTGCTGACCAGGAAGAAATCAGGAGCCCAAGACTGAGAACCGAGGGCCCCGGGGGCGTGGAAAGGACCCAGAAGAAACCCAGACAAACCGGAGACAGCCAGGAGGCAGGCAAGCAATTAAAGGAGGGGGCTGAGTTTTCAATTAACAGGGACCACCGCTAGCGGTAGATAATTAACAGATTAGCAAGGCTGTTAGTGAGGCTGCTGCCAGGGAGGAGGAGTGGGCAGGTGCCTGGGCCTGGTGGGGGAGGTGGGGCTCCAGGTTTCACCAGAATGAAAAGGTGACTTAAGCTTCAGGAGCCCGAGGGCAGTTGGAGGGCGGGAGGGCAGAACCGGAAGGGCAGGGGAGGGGCCATCAACTGTCCCCAGGCCTGCAAGGGCCCTAGGTTTGCAGAAATGTCTGCCTGGGGATGGGTTAAGGAGGGGGTGGATGAGAATGTCTGGGGGTCACGGTGTTGACACCCCCTTGAATTTGCATGTGGCCATGCAGCTCACAACAGGCTTTCACAGTCATCCAGGGCTTCATGATGTGGGGGTGAGAGCACAGACTGACATTAGACTCTCCTGGGTTTATCTTGCTCCCGCTGCCTAAATGGGGTGGCTCATCCGACATCCCAGCTGCTCTCCCGGACTCCTCAGCTCCTTTCTAGTTAGACAGAGTCGCACCAAAGCATCAAAGAACTGGTGTGTGGGCCCTCTGACTGTGTTTTCCATTGCCAGAGTTTGAGAAGGACACTTCTCCAGAGGAGGCTTCCCCCGTGGCTCAGTGGTAAAGAATCTGCCTACCAAGCAGGAGACACAAGTTCAATCCCTGAGTTGGGAAGATCCCCTAGAGAAGGGAATGGCAACCCACTCCAGTACTCTTGCCTGGGGAACAGAGGAGCCTGGCAGGCTACAGTCCACAGGGTCCCAACTTAGCGTCTAAGCACACATGCATGGGCTGCTCCGGAGAACAGAGCTTCTATCAGCCTGAATCCCTAAGTGGCCTGCGTGGAGCAGATCCCTTGCCAGCCTCCAGGATATATCTAGTGGGAATGAGAAGCGTTGTGTTATAGTATGAGATTTCACAGCTGTCTGTGACAGCAGCATAACCAAACCTGTCCTGGCTGTTACACAGGGTGACCCTTACCTCCATGAGCCTCTGTTTCCTAATCCATAAAGTGAGTAAGAATGATGCCCACCATGAATGATTGTTGGGAAGTTAAGTGAGATGATATACAAGTTGGCTGAAGGATCTTCTCCATTCCTGGGTCCCTGCTGCTGCCATTCAGTCAGTAAGTCATGTCTGACTCATCTGCAACCCTATGGACTGTAGCCTGGAGGCTCCTCTGTCCATGGGGTTCCCCAGGCAAGAATACTGGAGTGGGTTGCCATTTCCTTTTCCAGGGGATCTTCCCCACCCAGGGATCGAACCTATGTCTCCCACTTGGCAGGTGGATTTTTACCACTGAGCCGCTAGGGAAGGCCCCACACCTCCTCTGAAAAAGAGGAACATTGCCATGCACCAAGGTCAAAGGCCAGGGGCATTTGCTCGGCCCTTGCTAATGGTTGGAACTTTTCTAGTGCTGAGCAAAGAGTTTAAAGGTTGAGCCCCCAGGGTGATGGGCAAGGTCCATGGGATGCAGGAGGCCTGGGTTGACCCTCCCAGGGGGGATCCTAGCCAGCTCCCTCCCTCTTGGCCTTCTCCAGCTCTCTTTTTTCAACAGTGTGGGGAGAGATGCTGAGGGCAGCTGCCCGTGTCCTTGCCTTGGGAGGGCTGGCTGGACCAGTAAGTGCTCCTCCCTGAGACTCTAGGACCCGGACAGGCTTCCCTTGGTTCTTGAAGTCCTCAAGCCACACGTGACACTAGTGACCCGTCAGGAGCCCAGGCTTTTCCTCTGACCCCTTTCCCACGACATCCGCAGCTTCACTTCCTCTCCCAGCCACCCCCTTACTCTGCAACTTCTCCAGCAACCCCTTCAGCCTGTTTCTGAACCGGCCCCACTGTCCTCCATAGAAGAGGAGCAGGGTTGCAGTCATGGAAGCAGCTGACTGCTCTCCACTCCGTTTATTGGCCTGTTCGCCACTGTTCCCTTTTGATCTACAAGATGAAACCCTTTTTTTTTTTTTTGTTCCAATTGATCTCATTCCTCCTGGAGTTTCTGATGCTTTGTGTCCAAAACCTGAGCAACCATTTCTTCCAAATATGAAGGCTTCTCACCCTCTCTCTGCAGTTGGCTCCATGCTCTGAGTTCATCTGATTTTTTTAAAGGCAGCTTTCCAGGCACAGGCCTTTCAAAAATTTCCTTCCTAACCTATGTGTGTTCCATCGGGACTCCTCCCCCTGCCCTTAACCCAAGAAACTGTCATCCGCCCCAGTAAGCAGTCACAGTCCCTCTTCTCTAGGGCCTTCCTGCTCACATGACTGAGGCCACAGCTCTGGACTCTGAGATGCGTAAACATAATCGGGGGACTTTGTGTTCACGAAACATGCCCCATCAGGAGAGAACTCGCTTCTCAGCTGTCTTTCTCGCAGCCATAGATCAGCAGGGGCTGGCAGTTTCCCTCTTGTCTCTCTAACAAATGAATCCCTGTGATTTGAGAAAATAGCATTGAAACATGTAGATTATCATATGTGAAATGAACCGCCAGTCCAGGTTCGATGCATGAGACAGGGTGCTCAGGGCTGGTGCCCTGGGATGACCCTGAGGGAAGGGATGGGGAGGGGAGGGAGGTGGGAGGGGGGTTCAGGATGGGGAACACAGGTACACCCGTGGCGGATTCATGTCAGTGTATGGCAAATCCACTACAGTATTGTAAAGTAATTAGCCTCCAATTAAAATAAATAAATTAATTTAAAAAATGAATCCCTGGTTTGGATAATGCCAGCCTAACAACCAGAGGAACAGCCACCAGGCCTGCGTTGTCCACCACAGTAGCCACTGACCACATGTGGCTTTGGGCACTTGAAATGTGGCCCCCTTCCTCTGTGTCAGGCAGCTGAGACTGCTGAGGCTAAAGTATTAACTGGGCACCGGGGCCGGAGGGTGACAAGAAGCAGTGCTGGCCTGAGTTCCAGGTCTTCTGACCCCAAACCTGGCAGCTCCATGGCTAGCCGTCTGCCTACCAGCCACTCTCCCCTTCCTCTCCCTCAAAGCAGAGGACGCTGCACAACTCAGGAAGCCTGATGACAGGTGTCTCCTCTCAGCGGGGTTTCCAGGATGGCTGATGCTTTCCTGTCGGACCCAGTGGCTCTTCAACTTTGCCTTTCACCCACCACTTAACCTTCTACAAACATATGTATATTTGCTGTTCTTCAGGCGCCGAATTGTGTCCAACTCTTTGCAACCCCATGGACCGCAACACACCAGGCGTCGCTGTCCATCACCATCTCCTGGAGTTTGCTCAAATTCATGTCCATTGAGTCAGTGATGCCACCCAACCATCTCGTCCTCTGCCACCCCCTTCTCCGTTTGCTTTCAACTTATTCATTTATTTGGTCTTAGTTGTGGCAGGCAAGACCATTCCTTGGGGTGTGTGGGCTTCTCTCTAGTTGAGGCAACTGAGCCCAATAGTTGAGGCGTCTGGGTTTAGTTGCCCTGAGGAATGTGGGATCTTTTAACCGGCATTCCCTGCATTGGAAAGCAGATTCTTAAACACTGGACCACCAGGGAATTTCCACCACTTATTCCTGTCTGGGGCATAAGCCATCTTGTGACCATGAGGACAAGGCCTGCTGCAATTGGCAGGGCTGAAAGGACCTTCACGTCCACCCTTGGAGGTGACCCCCTGTGGCCTCCTGGCCTCTGGGTCTCTTATTACTGCAGGAGAGAGCCCCCGAGCCCTGTTTGCTTCAGACACTGCTGTCAGGTTTCTGGGTTTTTCTCATGTGCAGTTTGAACTGATCCTCACCCTTGTCCTCTGGGAATTTGGGTGATGGGTCGAAATTCCTGGTAGGAAAGGATAGGGCTCAGGGACTCTCCAATCACATCGTTTTGTCCTCTCAAGTTCACAAGGGCAGATGGAGAGTTAAGAGGAACCTGGTTTTACTCAGTTCCCTGGCGGGTGAGCTCTAGGATGATCCCCTCATCACAGAACATGAGAGCCCAAAGGAGGGTTGCCACCCTCAGAACCAACCGCTTCACTTTACTGATGAAGAAACTGAGCTCCATGTCAGTTTGGATATGCCTGGCTATAAGTAAATAAAGCTCATGTAATGTGGACTTAACTAAACTGGAGTCTATTTTACTCATGTGACAAATCGATTTGGTTGCAGGACTGTCCCACAGCCCCCAAAAGCCAAAGCATGAGGATGGCAAGTCTGAGATTTTCTTAGTATTTCCCTCATGGCTGCAAGATAGCTGCCAAAGCGCCAATCATCACATTCTCATTTAATGGCAAACAAAACTGGAAAGAAGGGAGGATAGAGGAGAGAAAAATGAAGGAGGCTTTTCTTACAGAAAAAAAATCTTCCAGAAAGATTCTAGCAGAGTCCTCCTTCTTTCTCTTTGCCTGGGAGTTGATCATGTGTTTACCCCTAGTTTCAGTGGAGGCTGTCCAGGCAAGTAGTTTAACAAAGTGCAGAAACTGTGAAAATGAGTGTTAGTCGCTCAGTCATGTTTGACTCTTTGTGAACCCATGGACTGTAGCCTACCCAGGCGCCTCTGTTTACAGAATTCTCTAGGTAAGAATACTGGAGTGAGTTGCCATTCACTTCTCCAGGAGATCTTCCTGACCCAGGGATCAAACCCAGGTCTCCTGCATTGCAGGCAGATTCTTTACCATCTGAGCCCCCAGGAAAGCCCCATAAAAGGCAGAGGTACTCTGCAACTCTTTCCACAGTCATGAGCCATCCCCTGGCTGGGCACTTTGCCACCAAGTCATATCAGAGTAGTGTCGACAAGCTGAGAGGAGAGGATGCCTGTGGATGGAGGACCAGTGGGGGACCTGATGTATCCAGGGTCACAGTGACTGGTGTAGAAAACAAGACTGGAATTCCAATCTCCTTTCTACTGCTCTCTGAATGGGAAGAACCTCTGTGTCCTGGTACAGCAGATGCTCCTGGGGCATTAGAATTCCATGCTATTGAGGAGAGTCCATGTAAGCCAGTTGTGGTTTTCCTGTGCCCTCTGCTGGAGACCGACCAAGAATGGGTGTGTAATGTAATTCTGGTCACTTAAGCTATAACAGAAAAGCTGGTTAGGGGATTCTGGGGAAAGTTCCCTCACTCTTAAAAAGACATATCCAGAAAGAGGTGATCTCCTCTCCTAAATGCCATCCCCTGCTGGATGTGATGGCTGGAACTGAGGCAGCCACCTTGGGATCAGGAGGGAAGCTGGTTTGAGGACAGAGGCAGGCAGCACAAAAGGTGCAAGAGGCTTAGGTCTCTGTTGCTGCCACTGCAGCACCGAGTTAAACAGCCCCAGGCTGTCCTACCTTGGGGCTTCTTTGCACAGAAGGCCCATCTCCCTTATTGTTTAAGCCCCTTAAGGTGGGCCTTCTGTTCCTTGCAGGTGAAATCCTTCTAAAGAACCCAAATGTTTCCTTCTGCTCTGTGTCCTGCTCTGGAGGAAGGTGCAGACTAGCACCAACCAGCCCCACTGGGAAAAAGCAACGCTACCCGTGATGGGCCCACATGGCTGGAGCTCAGCCTCTTGCATTTAGTTGCTCACCACAGCCAGAAAGAGGCTGAGAACTGCACTCAAAATCCCGGGCAGTGGGGGAGGAGTGGTTTTGAAAGGGATGTTGTGGGGGCTGCATAAAAGAAGGCTGTTCCTGCCCCTCAGAACCCCCTTGATGCCCCCCACCATGCCCTGCCCAACCCAGTGTGGCCCTCAGTGACCCTGGAGACAATGCCATTAGCCACCCTCCCAGCTGCTCATAGGCTAGGTGGGGTAGAAGGGCTGTTGGTTAAGTGCTGGAGAATTTCCAGAGTTTGGGCCTGGCCCAGAATGGGTTTTTGTTGCTAGAGTGTGACCATTCTGTCCTCGCAGCTTGCCTGGTGCAGAATGAATACAGGCCAGTTAAGTATTTTTTGGGTGACTGATTATAAAGATTGCTTCCATGTGTTCCCTCTCTTGCAGCGATCCAGGACCCCATGAGGGCCACTTGTGTTGAAGCATTGAACAGGCTGGCCTCTTTGGTAGAAAGAAGGGCCTAGAGGAAGGTCTCTCCTTTCCTTCACTGTGCTGGGTCATAGTTGCAGCATGCAGGACCTTCATTGCGTCATGTAGGACCTTCATCGCAGGATGCACGGACTCTCTACTGTGGCTCACCATCTTAGTTGCTCCGTAGCATATGGGATCTTGTTTCCCCAGCCAAGGATTGAACCTGCATCCCCTGCACCGCAAGGCAGAGTCTTTATTTTTGGCTGCCCTGGATCCTGCTGCGCGGGCTCTTTAGTTTGGCAAGTGGGGGGTACTCTAGTTGCGGTGCACTGGCTTCTCATTGCTGTGGCTTCTCTTGTTGCAGAGCATGGGCTGTAGTGCACACGGGCTTCGGCAGTCATGGCTCCTGAGCTCTAGAGCACAGGCTCAATCGTTGTGGTGAAAGAGCTTAGCTGCTTCTCAGCATGTGGGATCTTTCCAAATCAGGGATCGAACCCATGTCTCCTGCATTGATAGGCGGATTCTTTACCACCAACCCACCATGGAAGCCTGCAAAGTGGATTCTTAACCACTAGACCACCATGGCAGTCCCTAGAGGAAGGTATTTCTTTCATTTATTTATTTTTTTGGAAGGTATTTCTTGAGGCACTTTCTTTCTTGGGGGAAATGCTAGAGGGCCTGAATGTCTCTGCTCCTCTAGGATACCCAACCCCAGCTGCCAAGTGAAGCCTGCAAATTGCAGATATGATCAGACCTTCCCATGCCCAGGAACTCTGATGGTGCCCACTGCCCTGGAATTGCTGGGGAGTAGGCAACTTCATGTTCTGCTGGTCCAGGTTCATGATGCTGGGCTTTTTGCTTATGCCATTCCCCATGCCAGGATCCCCTTACTGATCCTAGACAGTTGTGCCTCTCCAGTGTGGCCATCAGAATCGTATGAATTGGTTCAGGCTTGGGCATGTGATTCCTTCTGGGCCCAGGAGCATCAGCCTTGGGGATTCTGTGGGAACCTCTAGGAAAGGGACACCCACACCACTGGGTTTGTTAGCTGGAGAATATACAGCTGGTACTGGCAGGGACCATCTTTGTCCCCCAAGGGGCTCAGCCCAAGAATGAAACCAACCCAGAGGGAAGCAGATTGGAAAGGCATTACGGGACATCCTGATGACATGATTATGGCACCTGAATCCATCTATGCCTGAAAGTTACCTCTGAACTTCTCAGTCATTTGAGTCAAGAAATTCCCTTTGTTCAAAGAAAACAAACAAACAAGCAAACCCTGAAAATAAAAAAAACAGTTTGAGCAGGGCTTTCAGGCATTCACATTGAAAGTCATTCACTGCAAACAGAAAGCCAGTACTCCCTATCAGGCAGAATTAACTTCTCCTTCCTCACTCTCCGTATGCTGCTCGCACAGCACTTACCCACCTGGGCAGCACCGGCTGTTTCTTTCTCTGCCTGCCCAACAGAACCATCCCCTTTGAAGGAGTGGGCATTGCTGCTGCCTCGGCTGCCACTGGACCTCAGGGGCAGCTCATTATACTCTCAGGCTGAGTTGAATTCCTTGGCACAACTTCGTCTTCGGTCCCATAAAGCCCCTCTCTTGTTTTATTCATTCTCTTGTATCTGTCGCTCTCTCATTCCCTTCCTCTGCACAGGCAGCATGCTAATGGACCTTTCCCCCTACTATAGATGTTCGTGCAAAATGACTATTGTCTTTATGTATTTTTAAATTTATGCCAATGGTGGTGTTTTGATTCTCATGTTGCTTCTTCCTTTGCAAACTCAGCATTGTTTTAAGGCCCATCCATGTTGCTCTGTGTGCATTTACTCCCTTCTAGCTGCCACATTTTGCCTTTTCCTACTGTTCATGGGGTTCTCAAGGCTGAGCGCCGAAGAATTGATGCGTTTGAACTGTGGTGTTGGAGAAGACTCTTGAGAGTCCCTTGGACTGCAAGGAGATCCAACCAGTCCATTCTGAAGGAGATCAATCCTGGGATTTCTTTGGAAAGAATGATGCTGAAGTTGAAACTCCAGTACTTTGGTTGCCCAACAGAACCATCCCCTTTGAAGGAGTGGGCATTGCTGCTGCCTCGGCTGCCACTGGACCTCAGGGGCAGCTCATTATACTCTCAGGCTGAGTTGAATTCCTTGGCACAACTTCGTCTTCGGTCCCATAAAGCCCCTCTCTTGTTTTATTCATTCTCTTGTATCTGTCGCTCTCTCATTCCCTTCCTCTGCACAGGCAGCATGCTAATGGACCTTTCCCCCTACTATAGATGTTCGTGCAAAATGACTATTGTCTTTATGTATTTTTAAATTTATGCCAATGGTGGTGTTTTGATTCTCATGTTGCTTCTTCCTTTGCAAACTCAGCATTGTTTTAAGGCCCATCCATGTTGCTCTGTGTGCATTTACTCCCTTCTAGCTGCCACATTTTGCCTTTTCCTACTGTTCATGGGGTTCTCAAGGCTGAGCGCCGAAGAATTGATGCGTTTGAACTGTGGTGTTGGAGAAGACTCTTGAGAGTCCCTTGGACTGCAAGGAGATCCAACCAGTCCATTCTGAAGGAGATCAATCCTGGGATTTCTTTGGAAAGAATGATGCTGAAGTTGAAACTCCAGTACTTTGGTCACCTGATGCGAAGAGTTGATTCATTGGAAAAGACTTTGATGCTGGGAGGGATTGGGGGCAGGAGGAGAAGGGGACGACCGAGGATGAGATGGCTGGATGGCATCATGGACTTGATGGACGTGAGTCTGAGTGAACTCCGGGAGATGGTGATGGACAGGGAGGCCTGGCGTGCTGCGATTCATGGGGTCGCAAAGAGTTGGACACGACTGAGCGACTGAACTGAGCTGCCGCATAGTTCTCCACGATGTGAATCACTCTCATTTTTCTTTCCACCTAGTTTGCCTCCAACAACACTTCCTTGCCCGCTCCCGATCCCCGCCAAAGAACTCTGCAGTGAACATCATGACATGCATGTGTTCTGGACCCGTGTCCATTTTTTTTGCATCTATACCTGGAAATGAAATTTCAGGTTGTAGGGGAGATGTACTGGGCTTCCCTGGTAGCTCAGCTTGTAAAGAATCTGCCTGCAATGCAGGAGACCCCGGTTTGACTCCTGGGTTGGAAAGATCCCCTGGAGAAGGGATAGGCTACTTACTCCAGTATTCTTGGGCTTCCCTGGTGGCTCAGATGGTAAATAATCTGCCTGCAATGCAAGTGACCTCAGTTTGATTCCTGGGTTGGGAAGATTCCCTGGAGGAGGGCATGACAACCCTCTCCAGTACTCTTGCTGGAGAATCCCTGTAGACAGAGGAGCCAGATGGGCTACAGTCCATGGGGTCGCAAAGAGTTCGACACGACAGAGCGACTAAGCACAGCACAGGGGAGATGTGCTATTAACCAAAATACTTCCACAGTAGCTTCTCTCTCCTACCCTGATGGACATCCCCACATGCCTACCCAACACCACCAGTAGACTTTATCCAGCTGTGTTTGACCTGGTGTAACAGATTGCATCAGTTCTCTGCTGCCATGTAACATGTTACCACAAACTTAGTGGTTTAAAATAACATACATTTTTAATCTTGCATTTTCTGGGGCCAGGAGCCTGGGTATGACTTTGCTGGGTCTTCTGCTCGAGCTGCAATCAATAGCCAGGCTGCATTCTCATCAGAGGCTTAACTAGAGAAAGATCTGCTTCCAGGCTGCCTCAGTGAGCAGAAATCATCAACTTGTGCTCACAGAAATGAAGGAAACTTGCTTCTTCGTCAGCAGGAGAGAGAGTCTTTGAGCTTTATTTCCCTCTTAAAAGAGCTCACCAGACTAGGTTCTATCCACCTAGGATAATCTCTCTGTTGATGAACTGAAAATCAACTTATTAGGGCCTTTAATTACATCCGCAAATTCCCTTCACCTTTTTCTTCCAGAGTAACCTAGCCAGGGGTTCACAGTCCATCACCTTCTTCATTATATCCTATTAGTTAGAAGCAAGTTATGGGCCCTGACCATGCTCAAGGGAAGAGGCTCATAAAAGGGCTTGGGCACTGGGGCTCATCTTGGAATTCTGCCTACCACATAGGTATGGTGTGAGATATATATTTTAAAAAATATTTATTTGGCTGCATCAGCTCTTAGTCGAGGCCTGCAAGATCTTTTTTTTTTTTTTTTAATACAGAGATACTCTTTATTTTTTAAATTTAACTAATTAATTTATGGTTGCACTGGGTCTTTGTTGCTGCATGCAGGCTTTCCCAAGCTGTTGTGAGTGGGGACTTCTCATTTCGGTGGCTTCTCTTGTTGCAGAGCACAGGCTCTAGGGTGTGTGGGCTTCAGTAGTTGTGGTGCTTGGGCTTGTTAGTTGTGGCGCATGGGCTTAGTTGCTTCTTGGTATACGGGATCTTAGTTCCTGGATCAGGGATCAAACCCGTGTCCCCTGCATTAGTAGGCAAATTCTTAACCACTGGGCCATTAAGGAAGAACCTTCTCTCATCGCTGAGATGATAAAGAATCTGCCTGCAATGCAGGAGGCCCAGGTTTGATCCCTAGGTCAGGCAGATCCCCTGGAGAAGGGTATGGCAACCCACTCCGGTATTCTTGCCAGGAAAATCCCATAGACAGAGGAACCCTGTCGGGTATACAGTCCAGGGGATCGAAAAGAGTAGGACTCCACTTAGAGACTAAAACAACACCAAATCCTTTGTCCATTTATTTTTCTTGTTAATTTGCAGGAGTTCCTTGAATATTGAGTTCAGTTCAGTTCAGTTGCTCAGTCTTGTCCGACTCTTTGCGAACCCATGAATCGCAGCATGCCAGGCCTCCCTGTCCATCACCATCTCCCGGAGTTCACTCAGACTCACGTCCATCGAGTCCGTGATGCCATCCAGCCACCTCATCCTCGGTCGTCCCCTTCTCCTCCTGCCCCCAATTCCTCCCAGCATCAGAGTCTTTTCCAATGAGTCAACTCTTCACATGAGGTGGCCAAAGTACTGGAGCTTCAGCTTTAGCATCATTCCTTCCAAAGAAATCCCAGGGTTGATCTCCTTCAGAATGGACTGGTTGGATCTCCTTGCAGTCCAAGGGACTCTCAAGAGTCTTCTCCAACACCACAGTTCAAAAGCATCAATTCTTCGGCACTCAGCCTTCTTCACAGTCCAACTCTCAAATCCATACATGACCACAGGAAAAACCATAGCCTTGACTAGACGAACCTTAGCCAGCAAAGTAATGTCTTTGCTTTTGAATATACTATCTAGGTTGGTCATAACTTTTCTTCCAAGGAGTAAGCGTCTTTTAATTGAGCCTCCTCCAAATTAACAGGAAAAATAAATGGACAAAGGATTTGTGGTTGTTTTAGACTTAGCATGTATCTTCTCTCATTGTGTAAATATATCATTTGGAACAGATATTTTTAATTGTGACACAATAAATTCCTCCCTTTATTTTTCTTTATGGATTGTGCTTTGAAGTTTTGTCTAAGGAATCCTTTCTTCCCTCTGGGTCTCAAAGATGTTCCCTTCATGTATTTTCTATCAATGCTATAATTTGTCTGTTCACATTGATTCTTTAATCCACCATCTTGTATGGGATAACATCATTTTTCTCTATAAAGTGAGTCAGAGTTTTCCCAATAAGAACAACTCTTTCTCCATTGGCTTGTGGTGAACCTCTTATCACATACAAAGATCCCCTATAACCAGAGATCCAACTCTGAGCTCTCCATGGTGTTCCAGGGAGTTGTCCATTCTTTCACTGACACCATATTGATTTTTCGTTTGTTTTTAAAACGACATCACTGTCATACGTCTGAATGTCTGTGTAAGGCAGTTTCCTGCCCACCCCTGTTTACTTAGACATCTAGAGACCTTTAATCTCTCCTCACAGATTTCAGAGCAAGTTTACACAGCTGGAATTTTGACTGTGATTATAGTGGAGTTAGAAATTAATTTAGGGAGAACTAACACAGTCGTATATTGGGCCACCCCTCCCAAGAGCATGAGCTGGCTACTTGAGGTGGTGTCTTCACCTTGACTTTGTGCTCACCCAGCAATGAGCAGGCACTCAATCCTTTGATAAATAAATGCTAGGGAGGAAATCTCCAAGGAGAGATGAGGAGTGGGCCTGGAATGTTCCTCAGCACCACACCCTCCATTGCTCACCAAGTCTGACAAGAGAGGACACACCCAGCAACCGCACAGAGAGGGCCAAGAGCCCTCCTGCCCGGACGATGCCAGCCCAAGTCCTCTTCTCCAGATGACATGCAGCAGGAAAGCCCGTCTAATTCAGAGGACAGTGGCTCCCAACCACAGGGAGGCTCTTCATCCTTCTGAGTCCAGAGGCTCAGTTACATGCCTCAGGATGTTCTGGGCGATGCTATCTGGCCTGAGCCTGGGGTGGGGCTCCTGAAGTCCAGTTCAGGTTGGGTGGGGCCAAGAAGACCCAAAGAGTTTCTCTGTTTCTCCCAAGGTCCCAGTCAGCCAGTCAGTCTGCACAGCAGCTGGCCCACAGGTCTCATGGCATGGGAGTTCCACGTTTTCTGTGCACTGCTTGATGAGTACACTGAATTCTCAGTTCAGTTCAGTTCAGTTCAGTCGCTCAGTCATGTCCAACTCTTTGCGACCCCATGAATTGCAGCACACCAGGCCTCTCTGTCCATCACCATCTCCCAGAGTTCACTCAGACTCACGTCCATCGAGTCCGTGATGCCATCCAGCCACCTCATCCTCGGTCGTCCCCTTCTCCTCCTGCCCCCAATCCCTCCCAGCATCAGAGTCTTTTCCAATGAGTCAACTCTTCACATGAGGTGGCCA
>SJYR01001080.1:985745-999990 GCA_006410655.1 Kobus ellipsiprymnus | reverse complement strand
CTTAGATCTTGCCTGAGTCAGTGATGTACAGTGGCTCCTACTGAGCTTTTTGAAACAAAACTCATTCCCCTTAATTTTTATTCTGGTTGTAAAAGTAGTATTTGGGCATTACTGAGAAAATACAGACAAGGGTAAAGGAGACAGTGAAAGTCATTCTGGAATAAACCCTGTTGGCAAACAGTAACAATTTAGGATTTCATTCTTCTCCCAGCCCCTGCCAGGGGTTTGACATGCAATTGAGGTTGACAGGTTGGAACCTCCGGACATCAGCATGTCATGGGCTTGCATTATGTTCCTCCTTTTGGTCTGGCTGGTTGCTCTAGAACATTCTTGATTGCCAGACTCTGTTACTTTTCCTACCCAAAGCCCTTTAAGGCTCAGATGAGGGCCTGACACAGAGGATGTGGCACAGCTGGGGGTCTTGATGAGCGAGATGTCCATTTTGGCTCCAGCACGTTTGAGAGGGTGGGAAGAGGTCTGTACTTGTTCACAGACCCAGATCTGTGAGCTGAAGGCTGGTCCTGCTTCCAACTCTGTCTGAGATCCCTGGTATAGGGTGTGGGCAACAGTAGAGACAGGGGATTTACCACCAAGGAAGAACTGTTGAGCGGCCTCCAAGCCTGTCCCTCACTGCCCCCCTGCCGCGCTGCTTCCTGAGATGCCCCCTACACACGCGTGCTCAGAACCTTCTCTCAGCGTCTGTTTCTGTGGGAACCCAATGTAAGACGCCAGCGCAGCACACACCATCTCCCACCAACTACACAGGACTCGCTCCGACACTCCCACTTTGACTCCTTGGCAACACGTGACCGGATGCGCAGGACCCAGCTGGTGTCCTACGCCCCCTACACCTGCCACAGCAAGCTGGCGTTAGGGCTCTTGCAGTATCTCCAGCGCTGCAAGAGGTTCCATTAAAGAACTGTTAAGGGGTGATCTGCCCGGCCCCAGGCAGCAAGCAAAGCAAATGCCATCACAGCATATAAAGCATTACAACAGTAGCAACCGCAACTCTGCCCTTAAATTGGACTCATCCACCGACTTCCCACTGGCTCTTATTGAGGACTGTTTAATTTTTGACACTCCCAGTTTGCACAGACGGACCCCAAAGCTGCAGGGCCTTGGTGATGCTGTTTGACGATGTGGGACCTCTGACCGCAGCGGCCTAAGCCCACTGCCGTGAGCTGCCTGCCCCTGTTCCTTGACACCGGAAGAAAATGTATAGCTCATGAATTTCTTCTACTGACATGCCAAAAAAACTTCTTTCACCTTTATTTTCTGGTTGTTTTCCCAAGAGACTGTACAACTGACTTTGCTTTTGTCATTAAGCATCTGCTCGGAACCTGCTCCGCTTCGTCAGATCTCACACCATATGCCGTTATCTGCTGGGGCTGCACATTTTCCTGGTTGACGGTCACCATAAACTTTTGTGTGTCTGGAACACATTCATCATAAACTCAAGACTTTATTCAACATTGTGTTAACTCCGCAGTGTCATGGGATAGAAGGATTTTCTCTGAACAACTGGAATATTAGGGATTCACAGGGAATGCAAAGTCGCAGAGTAACTCCGGTCACTGGCATCTCCAGGTGTGGGACTATACTTCACATTTCTGAAGATCTGAAGACATTGAAGGGGGGTGCAGAGAGTAAGCTGTACCAAACTTGGCTCTCTTTATTACAAAGGCCCCTGGTGGTGTCCCCTCTAATCATATGCAAAATTTAAAGTGACCGGCAGCATCTGGGGTCCATACAGCCAGCTCAGCAGTTCCCTCCTGTCTGCTCTCCAGAAATCCCATTGTTAATATTCCTGGGGGTATGGTTTGAAGGGGGGTGCAGAGAGTAAGCTGTACCAAACTTGGCTCTCTTTATTACAAAGGCCCCTGGTGGTGTCCCCTCTAATCATATGCAAAATTTAAAGTGACCGGCAGCATCTGGGGTCCATACAGCCAGCTCAGCAGTTCCCTCCTGTCTGCTCTCCAGAAATCCCATTGTTAATATTCCTGGGGGTATGGCAGGTCCTTTCGTGCCTTTTTTTACAGCAGGGCCTTACATTCACATCCCAGGAGTCCTTCAGTTACATTGTTCTACAGCAGAAACTAGCCAACCTTCAAAGCAACTATAATCCAATTGAAAACAAAAACACTGGCTGTGTACCAGGCACCAGGCTTGGTGATGTGGGGATACAAAGATGCTTAAGACAGAAGCCCTGCTCCGGCCTGCCCTCCTGCGTGGACGGAGACCTACGGCACGTGCAGAAATGCCTTCATCCAGAGCGGAGCGGGATGAGGCCAGCACGGGCGTGCAAACACTCCAGGCCTGCCATGCAGATTCGGAGAACTGCTCGCCGGCCTCTGAGACCTGTTAACTGAAATTCGGTCTCCTGGGAGCTGTCATAGGAGAGCAATGATACTTAACTTGAATGTCACTGGAGAGACCATTTATAATGTGTCCAAGGGCTGTGTGGGGATAGCATGTCCTGGGTGAAAGGTGCCGTCATTGTGAGCATCCCTGACTCTGCCCTGCCTTTCCTCTTTCTGCGCTTTTGACACTCCGCCACCAGCTGGCAGGGACCTTGCCCCTCTTTATGCCCATCTTAGTCCCTTTCCTCAAGGTCCCTCTTATTTTATGTCCGTGCTTGCATGCACGTGCACCACACACACACACACACACACACGCACACGCATGCACGCTGACAGGAGGCTGTCTGCTCCGCTCATACCCTTCACCAAGCTCTGTAAGAACTGAAGGCGCTTTTGTGAATACCTGCAGCTCTCTGCTTGGAGGCTTGTTTCCTGGCCTGGGAACATCCTCAGCTCTCAAGCCTTGCAAATTGAAATTGTCAAAAAAAAATTAAACAGCCCCCAATAAGAGCCAGTGGGGAGCTGGGAGATTAATCCCTGAGCCTCCGTGTGCTTTGGGGAGGAGGATGAGTAACTCTCAGGCAGGCTCAGCACTCACTCCCCGCCCCAGGGCCAAGGAAGGACTGACTTCCTCCTGCCCGCGGAGGCCTGTCTCGGTGAGCGGCCTCCAAGCCTGTCCCTCACTGCCCCCCTGCCGCGCTGCTTCCTGAGATGCCCCCTACACACGCGTGCTCAGAACCTTCTCTCAGCGTCTGTTTCTGTGGGAACCCAATGTAAGACGCCAGCGCAGCACGCGCCATCTCCCACCAACTACACAGGACTCGCTCCGTCACTCCCACCTTGACTCCTTGGCAACACGTGACCGGATGCGCAGGACCCAGCTGGTGTCCTACGCCCCCTACACCTGCCACAGCAAGCTGGCGTTAGGGTTCTTGCAGTATCTCCAGCGCTGCCAGAGGTTCCGTTAAAGAACTGTTAAGGGGTGATCCGCCCGGCCCCAGGCAGCAAGCAAAGCAAATGCCATCACAGCATATAAAGCATTACAACAGTAGCAACCGCAGCTCTGCCCTTAAATTGGACTCATCCACCGACTTCCCACTGGCTCTTATTAGGATTGTTTAATTTTTGACACTCCCAGTTTGCACAGACGGACCCCAAAGCTGCGGGGCCTTGGTGATGCTGTTTGACGACGTGGGACCTCTGACCGCAGCGGCCTAAGCCCACTGCTGTGAGCTGCCTGCCCCTGTTCCTTGACACCGGAAGAAAATGTATAGCTCATGAATTTCTTCTACTGACATGCCAAAAAAACTTCTTTCACCTTTATTTTCTGGTTGTTTTCCCAAGAGACTGTACAACTGACTTTGCTTTTGTCATTAAGCATCTGCTCGGAACCTGCTCCGCTTCGTCAGATCTCACACCATATGCCGTTATCTGCTGGGGCTGCACATTTTCCTGGTTGACGGTCACCATAAACTTTTGTGTGTCTGGAACACATTCATCATAAACTCAAGACTTTATTCAACATTGTGTTAACTCCGCAGTGTCATGGGATAGAAGGATCTTCTCTGAACAACTGGAATACTAGGGATTCACAGAGAATGCAAAGTCGCAGAGTAACTCCGGTCACTGGCATCTCCAGGTGTGGGACTATACTTCACATTTCTGAAGATCTGAAGACACTGAAGGGGGGTGCAGAGAGTAAGCTGTACCAAACTTGGCTCTCTTTCTTACAAAGGCCCCTGGTGGTGTCCCCTCTAATCATATGCCAAATTTAAAGTGACCGGCAGCATCTGGGGTCCGTACAGCCAGCTCAGCAGTTCCCTCCTGTCTGCTCTCCAGAAATCCCATTGTTAACATTCCTGGGGGTATGGCAGGTCCTTTCGTGCCTTTTTTTACAGCAGGGCCTTACATTCACATCCCAGGAGTCCTTCAGTGTTCTTTATAGGGGATTTGCAGAAACAATGAAAATATGGTCAATTTGGGGACCTCCCTGGCGATTCAGTGGTTAGGACTAGGCGATTTCACTTGCAGGGAGCCCAGGTTTGATCCCTGGGTGGGGAACTGTGATCCCACAAGCCACTTGGTGCAGTCAAAAAAAAAGAAGTAGAAAAAGAAAATGTGGCTAATTTTGGTCCTAAACAAATTGAAAATCAGATGTGTGTATTTACATCAGACAGATTCCCATTGCTACAGATCTTGATGTTTTCCTGCTTGAGCGTCATTTATACCAATCCAGTTCCTGTTTCACCCTTCC
This sequence comes from Kobus ellipsiprymnus, assembly GCA_006410655.1. NCBI lineage: Eukaryota > Metazoa > Chordata > Mammalia > Artiodactyla > Bovidae > Kobus > Kobus ellipsiprymnus. The sequence goes on along the minus strand of SJYR01001080.1, from coordinate 995,376 downwards.
TCTCAGCTGATAATTCATCCACCATTCCTCTTGATGAGATTTTGTACTCTGGCCAAACACACCATGTGGATCCCCCAGTCCTGAAAATGACTGATAACAGAGCAGCTGACCTGGGTTACCCAACACTCTAAGCTAAGCTACCACCAAGGAGGGCCGGTCTGCAGCCCATGGAGTTCCACAGGCTGGCTAAGCAAAAGGTCCTATCCCAGGATCGCCCTAAACAGTTTCACAGATCTGTCTTTAGAGTTTCTTTCCAACCAGCAGCAGAATAAGGACTGGAAACATATTGCCACATCCTCTGGCTCTCCTCTGAACAAGGCAGTTCTTTTTATCCTAGAATCTTAATTGACATCAGCTGACTATATAGAGAACTCTTTCATTCATGCTTGTCTGCATTTCCTTTGAACCTGAGCCTTGTGGTATCTTTGCTACCCATAGAAAGTTGTGACTTATTTCATTTATTTATTCTTTGCTTGATTTACGTTTTGCTCCCCTGAGTCCTGGCAGAGAAAACCTAGAAAACTGGGGACGATGTCTAAGCAGGAAACGGATGACCTCGGGCCCCCTGACCTGCATGAGTTAGAGGAGCTAGTGTTTGTCATCTCTGCCCAGCTCCAGGCTGTGATGCCACGTTAGATGACTCTTGAACTTGCCCACAGAGTGTTTACAGCAAGGAAATCGGCAAATACTGTGAACCAGGACTTCTCCCCCATGGAGACCCACTTGTTAAATATTTACCGACACAACACCGGGCAAAGGTCAGTGATATTTGGCATAAAAAGTCAAGACCTTACAAAAAGCATTTGAAAAATTCTCAGAGGAACTGGAGCTGTTTTTATAAATCAGTGGATCCCAGCCTTCTGAGACTCAGTATCTCCATTATATACTAGGTAGTTTAGAAAACACCCTATTCCATTCTGGAATGAAATCCATAGATAGCATCTACCTGTACAGCACTTCTAAAAATTGTTTTGTGGGCCCCCTGACCTGCATGAGTTAGAGGAGCTAGTGTTTGTCATCTCTGCCCAGCTCCAGGCTGTGATGCCACGTTAGATGACTCTTGAACTTGCCCACAGAGTGTTTACAGCAAGGAAATCGGCAAATACTGTGAACCAGGACTTCTCCCCCATGGAGACCCACTTGTTAAATATTTACCGACACAACACCGGGCAAAGGTCAGTGATATTTGGCATAAAAAGTCGAGACCTTACAAAAAGCATTTGAAAAATTCTCAGAGGAACTGGAGCTGTTTTTATAAATTAGTGGATCCCAGCCTTCTGAGACTCAGTATCTCCATTATATACTAGGTAGTTTAGAAAACACCCTATTCCTTCTGGAATGAAATCCATAGATAGCATCTACCTGTGCAGCACTTTTAAAAATTGTTTTTTTTTTTTTTTACTTATATTTGCTTTTTACGGAAGTATAGTTAATTTACAATATTGTGTTACTTTCAAGTGTACTGCAAAGTGGAACTGGAGCTGTTTTTATAAATTAGTGGATCCCAGCCTTCTGAGACTCAGTATCTCCATTATATACTAGGTAGTTTAGAAAACACCCTATTCCTTCTGGAATGAAATCCATAGATAGCATCTACCTGTGCAGCACTTTTAAAAATTGTTTTTTTTTTTTTTTACTTATATTTGCTTTTTACGGAAGTATAGTTAATTTACAATATTGTGTTACTTTCAAGTGTACTGCAAAGCGACTCCATGTGCCCTCCCTGGTGGTGCAGCAATAAAGAGTCCGCCTGCAAAGCAGGAGACACAGTTTCGATCTCTGGGTCGGGAGATCCCCTGGAGGAGGGCGTGGCCACCCACTCCAATATTCCTGCCCTGAGAATCCCGAGGTCAGAGGAGCCTGGCGGGCTACAGTCCATGGTGTCACACAGAGTCGGACACGACTGAAGTGACAACATGCATGCACATATATATGTGTGTATATACATATATATGTGCATATAAACACATGTGTGCATATATATGTGCATATAAACACATGTGTGCATATATATGTATAATGTGTGCAACTTTTTTTTTAAATCAACATAATGTCCCAATGATAATATTAAAAAAATGAAAGCTATTTATAATAGATGGCTATATTTTAATATGTAAATATTTGGGCATGTCTCACGGGAAGAAAAAACAAGATAATGTTCATACCTTTATGTAGAACCACACAGAAAGCAGCAGCTACGATGCAGACTGAAGGTGAGGCTTTGGTAATCAATGTGACATTCTGAAGCAACTCTTAGGAAAATTCCTCACAGCATAAAACACCCTCTTCCCTCAATCCACAGGACTGTTGCACCTTGGAAGACCCAGGATATTTTTTTGCATATTAAAACCATGTAAAAAAGAAAGAGATTGTGTGCTTGTCAGGAAGGAATTTGTTTCCAGGTTTAGGCTACGTTCCTACGTGGATTACCTGCCGTCCAGAGTCACGTGAGACGTGAGTAGTTCTTCATTGTGCAGAACCACAGACGTCTGTAGCACCACCCGCTGAATGCCAGGAGTGCTCTCAGTCAGAGAGGCGACCAAAGTATTTCTTAAAGACTCACAAGGCGGCCTAGGAATAGTACCTCCCAGTACTCTAAATCAATGCCAAGAATATCCTTCGGAGCCTGGCCCGCACCCCTGTGTCCTGATGAGCTAGCGTCCAACAGGAGAACTGACTGGCAACCAGGATGGTGACCCCCGGCATCCAGAGAGGAAATGCCAGGCAACCCAAGCCCTTAGCAAGTCCAAAAGATGCAGGGACATCTGGAGAGGCCGCGGCTGACTCGGGAAGAGGGACAGTGCAGGAGAGACTCTTGGCCAGCAGGGGCAGGGCAGCAGGGGGCCCGGAACTGGGGGCTGGGTGAGGACAGGGTGGAAGCCCCTGGCTTTGGGGAAATGGCCAACTGCAAGTGAATTGCCATCCCGCTTAAAACCCGGTCATCCGGGAACTGTAGGCGGCATGAGGGACAGTCAGCACGGGGCCTCGCCGAGCTGGGGGCCCCTGGAGGTGCGCCTCTAAGCTGTCTAATCACCGCTGGCTTCTGCGACTGCACTGTGTCAAGGTGCTTCTTGGTGGGAATTGATAGCAGGTTATTATCTAGAGGAAAGCGGCTATTTTATTTTTCTTTTGTCCTCTGTCCCTCATTCTCTTCTTTTTCCTATGTTTAGTTTCTTAGCTATTTATTTAAAAGGTAAAAATGGTATCCTGATATATAGAGGCTTTGGTGTTTCTTCACCAGATGTTGCTATTAAATAAGAGACCTGGAGATGTAGATGCTGACAGGTTTCATCAAGATGCTTTTTGTATTTTAGTGTTAAATATTCAAAGCTTGTTCTGCAGTGATTCCCAGACTCTCACCCCTCTTTCCCCTCAGTGCTTGAGAATACCTCACCTTCTCAAGATTGTTGACCACCATAGTTGTTCTCAAACTTTTTCAACCCAAAGACCAACTGAGAGGAGTTTTTAAAAAATCTGTCAAGTCATCTGTTCCATCTATTCTTTATTTTTAAGTAAACACTAGTGAAATACACATAGAAATAAGTATGCAAATCATAAATATACAGTTTGGAATTGTCCTGCAACTGACCACACACAGGTCACCAGCAGGCAGATCAGGAAACAACATCAGAAGCCCTTCCTGCCTGCTTTTATTCACTAATCCTGACCCAGGATAACAGGTATCCTAACTCACAACAGCATAGATTAATTAGGTCTATTTTTGAACTTTATGAAACCAGCATCATGCAGTTGTCCTATTGGGGTATTTCTGGCTTCTTTCCCTCACGCTCAGCCTTGTGGCATTCATCCATGCCATTGCCTGTGGTTCAAGCTCATTCACTGCCACTGCTGAATGGTAGTTAGCGGCAGCATGCGTAGCGTTTTGCTTATTCCTTCTACTGCAGATGGGTGTTTGGCTAGTTTCCATCTGGGGCTATCATGACTAGCGCTGCTGTGGCCTTTCCCCACGTCTTCCATGTGAACATATATTGAGCATGTGCACAGGAATACAGTCCCCTTGTGCTAGAGGCTGAAGTATATCAGGCCTCAGTAGACACTGACAAAGACTTTTCCAAGATAGTTGCACAAACATCAGTTTCCACCAGCAGTGAACAAAAATTCAGATTTCCCCACATCTTTGCACACCCTTCGTATCATTCCTTGTTTGCTTAACTTAGCTATGTTTAGGCATGAAGTGCTATTGCACTGTGGTCTTAAATTTCATTCCCAGAAAACCAATGGGGTTGAGCACCTTTGCCGCCAAGGCTGGTTGGGTATTCAGCTGTAACACACTGGCATGGCCAGGATTTATCCTCAGGGGTCAGTGCCTGTACTATACGAGTGTTAAATATTTTATTAAGTACTCTTTTCTAGGACAGCTCGATTGAGATATAATTGACATACATTAAGCTGCACATAGAGTGTGAGACTGGATAAGTTTTGACATATGGATACACCTGTGATGTCATCACCACACGTGATATAATGTGCCCAGCGGTAACCTGGAAAAGCAACCTATGGAAGGGGAGAAAATATTTGCAAATCTGATAAGGGGTTAGATTCCAAAATATATTTTAAAACTACATTTAACTCAACAGCAGAAAAAAAAATTCTGATTGAAAAGTCGACAGAGGATGTGAATAGATATTTTTCCAAAGATGACATAGAGATAAATAAAATAGCCAACAGGTACGTGAAAAAGAACTCAAAGTCAGTAGTCATCAGAGAACTTACAATCAAAACCACAATGACATCACCTCACACCCCTTAGAATAGCTGTCATCAAAAAGATAAGAAATAGCAAGTGTTGGTGAGGCTGAGGAGAAAAGGGAACACTTAGGCACTGTTGACAGGAATGTAAATTGGTGCAGCCACTATGGAAAACAGTATAGAGGTTCCTCAAAGAATTAAAAATAAAACCGCCACATGATCTAGAAATCCTACTTCTTGGTAATTATTCACAGAAAATGAAAACTCTAACTTGAAATGATATCCGCATCCCATGTTCAATGCATAATTATGTACAATAGCTAAGATAGGAAAGCAATCAGTGTCTATCAATAGATGAATTGATTTTTAAACTGTGATATATATTTATTACTTAGCCACAAAAAAAGAAGGAAATCCCACTGTTTTCCACAACATGGATGGACCTCAAGGGTGTTATGCTTAGTGAAACGAGTCATGCAGACAAAGACATGTACCATATGACGTCACTTACATGTGGAATCTGAAACAAACAACGCCGAACTCAGAGATGCAGACGAGAGACTGGTGGTTGCCAGAGGGGTCGGGGTTGTGGGGAGCGGTGAGTTGCAGACTGAATGAGTGAAGGTCATGGAAAGGTAAACTTTAAAAGTGCTCATCACCAGAAAAAAATTGTAACCAATAATGACTATTAACTAGACTTATTGTAATGATCATTTTGCAATAGATGTAAATACTGAATCATTATGTTACAGCCCTGAGATTAATATAAAATATAGGTCGATTACGGGCTTCTCAGGTGGCTCTAGAGGTAACGAACCCGCCTGCCCAATGCAGGAGACATAATGAGACACAGGTTTGATCCCTGGGTTGGGAAGATCCCCTGGAGGAGGGCATGGCAACCCTCTCCAGTGTTCTTGCCTGGAGAATCCCATGGACAGAGGAGCCTGGCGGGCTACAGGCCACAGGGTCACAGAGTCGGATACGACTGAAGCGACTTGGCAGGTATGAACACATAGGTCAAGTATATCTCAATAAAAAATGGAAAGAGTAATAATGAACACATATGCAGCCACGCTTGGGCTTCCCTGGTGGCTCAGATGGTAAAGAATCCGCCTGCAATGCAGGAGACCTGGGTTCCATCCCCGGTTTGGGAAGAGCTCCTGGAGAAGGAAATGGCACCCCACTCCAGATTTCTTGCCTGGAGAATCCCATGGACAGAGGAGCCTGGCGGGTGCAGTCCGTGGGGCTGCAAAGCGCTGGACACGCCTGAGCGGTAAGCACTGCGCAGCCCCTCCACCCCAGGTGCGTCTCTCTGTGCGCGGTTGTAATCTCGTCTTCTTGCCCCTCCCTCTGCCTCCAGATCTTGTCTGTGGGCAACCATGGATCTGCGGCCTCTGCTGGGTGCCAGCTTGCATTTCCTAGAACTTCCTTACATAAATGGAACCATCTGTAAATACCACCTGGGGTTTGTCTTCTTTCACTCAGCGTAGCTATTGTGAGCTTCATTTCTGTCCTGTCATGTATCAGGAGTTCATTCCTTTTCATTTCCAAGAGCTTTCCATGGTATAGAAATACCAGAGTTTATCAGTTCACCGGTTGAATTGTCTTCACTTTTGGCTATTACAAATAAAACTGCGATGAGCATTCATGTTATTGAGTAAAACTATACTTTAATGTTTGTTGAATTAAATGAGTAAAGACCTGTGAGTAGAATAGCTAGATCATTTTGTAGGTACACGATTAACTTTTCAAGAAATATCCAAACCCCCTTCAAAGTGGTTGTATGGTCTGGCACTTCCGGCCATTGTGTAGAGTCCCAGCTTCTCCTTGGCCACAGAAACACTTGCTTTGGTGTTTTTGTTTGTTTAATTGTAGAGGGTCTTGTAGGTGGCGCATCATGTTTTCTCACCGTGGCTTTAATTTGCATTTCCCTGATAACTAATGTTGCTGTGTATCTTTTGTTTTTTATTTTTTGTGGTTACCTTATTTTGTTTTCACGTTTTGTATCTGTGTATCTTTTCATGTGTTTGTCTGCCAAGATATTTTGCCTTTGGTGGCATTTCTTTTCGAGCGCTTTACCCACTGCGGGGGAGGCTCAGGTGCTGGCTTTGTTGGTTCTGAATGCTGACACCTCTTTATGTGGATACACATCCATTTTCAGTTACATGCTTTTTCCCTTGGTGTGTGGTTTATCTTCTCATTCTTTTAGTAGAATCTTTCAAAGAGCAGACTTTAGTTGTGATGAAGCCTAACTTATCAGTTTGTATTTTTGTGCATCATACTTTGGTGTCACATCTACGTCAGAACGAGAAAAACAACTATCATATATTAATGCATATGTGGAATCTAGAAAAATGGTACCTCTGGACCTATTTCCAGAGCAGGAATCGAGATACCAATGTAGAGAACAGACATGAACGCAGGGTGGGAAGGAGAGGGTGNTATGACACAGGGAGCCCAGCTCTGCTCTGTGATGACCTGGGTGGGGGGGATGGGGGCAGGGAGGGAGGTCCCAGAGGGAGGGGACACATGTATGCATATGGCTGAGTCACTCCGTTGCATAGAGAAACTGACACAACATTGTAAAGCAATTATATTCCAATTTTAAAAATCCATGCCCAACCCAAGGTCACGAGAGCGCCTTTTCTTTTTCACCTAACAGCCTATAGCTTTGCGCTTTACGTTTCGGCCCCTGGCCCGTGTTGAGTCAGCGTTTGTATATGGTGTCAGGTACGGATCGCTGCTCGTTTCTCTCTGGAGTGGATATCTCATTAGCCCTGTGCTGTTCCTGGTCTGCATATGCGTTGAACTCCCTTATCAGTGAATTAAAAGCGTAAAGTTTATGCCATAGGCTTCAACTTTAAAATGCTGTGTTTCAATAAGTGGTCCTAGTCTTAGTTTACGTACAGCGAGGCCGTTCAAATTGCCTGGAGACAGTGGCTTGTATTTTCTGCCCATTTTAAATTTCTGCTAGTTTCTTCCCAAAAGTGCTCTGTTTTAATTTACTCAACAAATATTCATTGAAGGACTACTGTGTGTCGTGCACTGTGGTTACTGGGGTCATCATAGTGAACTGGATGGTCTCGCTGCCCTCAGGGAGATTACTTTCCACTCTAGGTTACAGACAGTAAAGGATAAATGTATGCCAGGGAGTGATGAGTCCGTAAATTTTAAAAGGTAGGCTCAAGGAACAGATTGTGATGGACATGACCTACAGTCCTATTTTAAACAGGATCACTATATCTCCATTAAGGCAATATATCATAAAGACGTGAAGAAAGGGATGGGATAAGTCCTGTCGATACCAAGCAAAGGGTACCCTGGCAGAGCCAAAATAAACTCAAAGATGCTGAAGGAGTGTGTTTGCTTAAAAAAAAAAAAATAGATGCAGAGTGTCCTTGGGATCTTTGAAATGAGAATTTTAGATCTTGAAGAAACTCTCGATATTATGCAGTTCCAAGACTGCTGGTCGATTTCACGCGGTGGCGGTTTAGCCGCCAAGTCGTGGCGTGTCCTACTCTTTTGCAACCGTTTTGCATCTGTAGCCGGCCAGGCTCCCCTGTCCGTAGGATTTCCCGGGCAAGAACACTGGAGTGGGTTGCCGTTTCCTTCTCCAGGTAGATTTCATCTTCAAGGCCAATTCAGATGAAGTGGTGGTGAACGCCTACAGCAGGTGGCAGTGAGTTTTTTCTCTCAAGGTTCAGATCATAACTATTTTCAGCTTAGTGGGACATACTGTTTCTGTTGTAATCACTCAGCTCTGTCATTGGTTGAAAGCACCCAAAGACACCATGTAAGCAAATAAACACGAACATTCTAAGCTCTCATAAAACTTTATTTTGCTGAATGAGCAGGATTTAGATGGCCTTTGTTTCACTGGTAGGCTAGACTTGGCCCTTGAACCATGCCAGCCTCTGGGCTAGTATGGTGTTAGGCAGTCTTACCTGCATATTTCAAACAGACACAAAAGATGTAATTGATTTCCCTCGTGTGATTGTCTGAGTAGCTGGGTTCCCCATGGACATTCGGGGCCTTGGGGGTCCCTCCCTCAGAAGCATTTGCCTCCCTGGACTGCTACCCTAATCCCCGCAGACTAGGCTGGGTCCCAGAGCAGTTCAGCTGGCAGGAAAGGGAGAAGCTAGAAATTACCTTTTTAGGATATGATGTGAAAGTTGCACACAGCGCGTCTGATCCATGAGAACACGATCGCATGGCCGCACCTGGCTGCAGAGAGGAAATGCGCTCTCTGTCTGGGAGCCCTGTGCTCGACTAAAGATCTATTATCGTGGATTTTTAAAGGGAACTTAAATTAAGAGGGAGGCCGCCTCTTAATTTGCCAGAATTAAGCTGCCTCTTAATTTGCCTCTCAGTTTGCCATGGAATTTATCAGAGACGGTGAAAAAAAAAATTTGTCTGTTTTTACCTAATATGTGAACAGCAATGAATACCATTGCATAATACTTCAGAAATTTAGAAGAGTCTTTCTCATACATTAGTTTTTAATTCTTCAACATTATATTCCCTTGAAATAAACACTACCATCGGAAGTACATATTATCTTCTTGTAGTTGAAGATTAAATAATGCTCAGGAATGCGACAGGACTTCCCTCGTGGCCCAGTGGTTAAGAAGCCACCTGCCAATGCAGGATCAAACGGGAGTTCGATCCCTGGTCCGGGAAGATTCCACAGGCTGTGAGGCAAATAGGCCCATGCGGCATGCCTACTCCATATGCCTCCGCTGCTAAAGCCCTTCTACAAGGAGAGAAGCCACGGCAACGAGAAGCCCGCGACAGCAATGAGCGAGTAGCCTCCGCTCGCAGCTAGGGAAAAGCCCGCACGCACGGCAAAGACTCAGTGTAGCCAAAATAAATAAAAGGAGTGTGAAGGACGCAGAGCTGGACGGGCGGCGGCCCAGGGGGA
>SJYR01001080.1:975525-985628 GCA_006410655.1 Kobus ellipsiprymnus | reverse complement strand
CGGCCCAGGGGGAGGGGGAGGGGGGGTGGAGTGGGAGGTCGGGGCAGCAGATGTGCAGACTGGATAGACCACGCGGCCTATCTCTGCGCAGCCCAGAGAGCTCTGTTCAGTATCCTGAGACACACCGTCTCGGAAAAGAATCTTTAAACAAAAATGTATGCATGCATAACTGAATCACTTTGCTGTAGAGAAGACATGAACACAACATTGTAAATCCACTATATTTCCATTAAAACAACTTTCTAAATTAAAAAGCTTAAAAAAAAAGAAAAGTTTACCAAAGCCATATAGCTGCTTCGCACCGAGCCCAGACCTTACTCTAGGCTCAGAGCCTTACCATTTGCTCTCCTAGAAACTCATCTCTCTCAATACCTAATCCTCTCAAGGCCTGTGTCCTGGTGTTTACCGAGTAGAATGTCCGAGCAGAGCAGAGGCTCTGGCACGTTAGTGTGCAGGCTCCCTGGTTACCTTAGCCCAGCCCTGGAGGCCTGCATGACAGGGCCTTGGTGGGAAGCCCTGGAATGGTCATCCCACTGGAGTCACTGCGGTGACTTTGCATTGCGTTATTGTGTTTTGCTTACACAGAGAGGGGAGATATTTCATATTTGTCTATTCTTTCCCTTTTGGCCTTCCTATACTTTCATGCTAAAATTTGAAACTCTTGCCTTCTGAAAAATCCCAGCCAATTTCTTTTGAAGCATCTCTAACTCAATAAAACAAACAAAAAAAATCAAACAATGATAAAATATCAAAAATGAATTTTGGAAGCCAACATATAGCCTCTCAAACAGAAGTTTTCAAAGTCCCTGGTTGAGGGGGTGGCGTTATATCCCGTAGCTAATTTCCCAGAGATTTCTCTGTGGCTTTATGTTAACCTCAATTCCCAGTCAATTGCATTGAGCTTTTTACTTGCCTTTTTCTTGGTCAGACATCAGGATGAATTTAAGCTCCTCTCCCTGCCCAATGGCCTCTCTGATGTATTTGCAACTTTTGCATTCCCTTTCCCTGTAGAATCCAATGGAAATTCTTTCGGGGTCTTTGAGTCAGAAACTTTTGTGTTGCTAATAGAACTTGGCTTCATTAGCATTTCAAATTCCTCGATGTTCTCAGGGGTGAGGGCTCCCCATCGGCAACCTGATTTACCAGACCTCCTTAATGGAAATCGGCAGTGGCCAGTGCTTTGGCCCTATTTCTACCAGCACTTGTCACTGAGAACTCCTGTTCAGGGATTCTAGAGAAAGATGCAAGCGTCATCTGAGAAGCTTTACTTTTATCCCTCTCTGTACACTCTGGACGTTGCTGCTGAAAAGCCACACACCCTTCATCTCCGTTGGCAGTTGGATTCTGGGTAGAGGATGACTCAGAGACAGTTGGAGAGGTGGACGAGTAGATGGGTAGATGGACAAGTGGGAGACAGATAACTAGAAAAGAGGGTGGAAGGTGGATGTGTAATGATGGGTGGGTGGATGGTACAGCAGAAGAGTGAGTAGGTGGATAGGATGGATGAATGGATGGGAAGATGACATAGACAATGCAAATCTTCCATCTTGAACAATATCCTTGCCATTTAATTAACCATAATTGGCCTTAAGTTCCTGAGGCTAACTACCGCTTTGCAGAAAACAGCACGCCACGGGATCTATTTTCTGCCTCCCACAAGGAGCAGCAGGGTGGGGCCTGTCAGATATTTCATTGCCATCCTGACTCTGTCTGCTTTGGAGACAAAAAAGAAAGCATCCTTTTGTAATGTATATAATAATGCTTCAGTGCTGAGGAACTTAAAACAGGCATCTCCGTAGCAAAATCCCCTGGGGAATTTGCCCTAATCACATGTGCCTGGACTCCACAGCCTGAACTGTGCATCCTGGCTGAAAATTCCCGGGCTGACAGGACGCTGTGTCCCTGACACCAGAGGCAGCTGAACGGGGTTTGAGCTCTGTTCCTGACCTCGCGTTCTCCTTATAGACACACCAGTAACATTTCTCAAAGTATTCATTATATATCTCGGGCCATATTCTAAGTGCTTTTTGCTTGTATCACCTCATTCAGTCTTTACCACAACTCCTGAAGGTAGGTGCCATTAATATCTGCATTTTACAGGTGAGGGAATCCAGGCACAGAGGGGTGAAGTAGCTTGTCAGGGTCACACAGCTGGGAAGAGGGGAAGCGGGAGTTGAAACTCGGTCCACGTCCAGACTCCACAGCCCCACCCACCGTGCCGTCTGATCACTCTTTGAATATGTGTTCCTGTGGCTGCCCCTGATCACTCTTTGAATATGTGTTCGTGTGACTGACCCTGATCACTCTTTGAATATGTGTTCATTTGGCTGCCCCGGGTCTCAGTTGCAGCTCTCAGGGTCTTTCACTTGCGGTATGCAGGATGCAGTTCCCCGGCCAGAGATCGAACCTGGCTCCCTGCACTGGAGTGCAGTCTTAGCCACCGGACCCCCAGGGAAGTCCCTCAGCTCGCTTTTGAAGCACCCTGGTCCAACAGAACTTTCTGTGATGACAAAACTGTTCTGTCTGCGCGGTCCGGTTGACATAGTAGCCTCTAGCCACGTGAAATGAGGCCAATAAGACTGAGGAACTAAGTTTTAATTGTATTGAATTTTCAGTACTTTAAACAGCATGGTTTAAGAGACAACTGATAGCCTCTTTTCATACAGGTGATCTAAAAAAAAATATTAACTGCCGAACTAGGCAAAAGGAAGACATCTCAGCTATTGATATTATTCTTTAGTCCCAAAGCACTCTGAGAATCCTTTGTGATTCTTTCCATCCCCAAAAGAGCCTCTCAGTTTTTTCTAAGTGCTCTGCCAACTGGGTGGACAGCTCCCCGTAGCTCCTTGGAGGGTGTGTTGCGAAGAGATGGAACAGATAACTCGGGAAGAATAACACAGGCAGGTTGTAGCATGGGGGGGCATTGGCACGTATTCTCAGGAATCACTGTTACGTTTTCCATCTTCCTTGCCACCGTATGTTAGGGGCAGAGGGAGTTGATGGAAACCACTGACTTTAAAGCAGGGTTCAGTGTGGAAAAAAGGAAGTATGGTGGCATCTGGGCTCATTGAAGGAGAGATGTAATCCCATACTCTTTACAGAAGGAAGTGAAGAAGTAGGAAAGGGGAAAATGGTAAGCCAAGAGAGAAATAAAGATGACCTTGCATGAAATACTGTAATAAAAGAATCATATTATTCTTTGTATGATACACAAGTTGAAACTGGGTGAAGCTTTTAAAGGAGATGGAAAGTTAAAGTGTTAAGAAAACTCAAATGTATATGGTTAGGTCCTATGGGATAGAGACAAAGCAATGTAGAATTGGATGAAATAATTGAATATTGGTTTAGAACAGAGGCAGACAGACTTCAGGCTTCCCTTGTGGGTCAGCGAGTAAAGAATCCGCCCTCAAAGCAGGAGACCTGGGTTTGATCCTGGGCTTGGAAGATCCCCTGGAAAAGGGAACGGCTACCCACTCCAGTATTCTGGCCTGGAATTCCATGGCCTGTATATTCCATGGGGTCGCAGAGAGTCGGACACGACTGAGCGACTTTCACTGGCACTTCCAGACAGACTGCAGTGTACAGGTCAACCCAGGGGATGCTGGTTTTTGCAAATAAAATTTATTAAGCACACACCTGTTGATTCATTTACGTGTGGTCCACATGCCTTTAACGTTACAGTGGCAGAACTGAGCAGTTGCAACCGACACTGTATAGCCTACAAAGCCTAGAACACTTTCCATGGCCCTATACAGAAAAAAGCCTACTGACCTCCGTTTTAGAAGATGAAGGGGAGGGAGGGGCCATATATTAGCATAACCAATTTAGAGTACTATTTTGTGTGCCCATCAAATTTTAAAATGCACATTTAACCTGTCAACACTGTTACTAGACTTTTTTCAGCAGGTGTTTTGGTCCACAGACCCACAGGGTTCCTTATAACACTGGAAACCTGAAACAACACAAATAGCCACTCGCTGATCACTGTTAAATGAATTGCAGTGCGTTCATGTGAAAGAATACCTGATATTATGCTAGTTTTAAGTGTACAGCAGAGTAATTCAGAATTTCTATATTCTCCATTGAAAGTTATTACAAAGTAACATCCCTATGCTGTTCAATATATCTTTGTTGTTTATTTCATACATAGTAGTTTATATCCCTTAATCTCCAGCCCCTAGCTTGTCCCTGCCCCCTGTAACTACTAATTTGTTCTCTGTATTTGTGAGTCAGTTTTGTTATATACATTTGTTTGTTTTATTTTTAGAATCCATAGATAAGTGGTAACATCGAGTACTGATCTTTCCCTGTTTGACTTATTTCAGTAAGCATAATACCCTCTAGGTCCACCCAAATTGTTGCAAATGGCAGATTTCTTTTTTATGGCTGAGTAATATTCCATTGTATATATGCATGACATCTTTTTTTTTTAATTAATTGTTTCCATTGGAGGACAATTACAATATTGTGATGGTTTTTTCCACACATCAACATGAACCGGCCACAGGTACATCTGTCCCCCGATCATGAACCCCCTCCCGCCTCCTTCCCCTCTCCACCCCTCTGGGTTGTCCCAGAGCACCGGCTTTGGGTGCCCTGCCTCATGCACTGAACTTGCACTGGTCGTGTATTTCACAGATGGTAATGCACATGTTTCAGTGCTGTTCTCTAAGTCATCCCACCCTCGTCTTCTCCCACTGAGTCCGAAAGTCTGTTCTTTATATCTGTGTCCCCTTTGCTGCCCTTCATGTAGGATCATCTTTCTAAATGATGTCAGTACCATCTTTCTAAATTCCATATATATGTGTTAATATACTTTCTCTCTCTGACTTACTTCACTGCATTATAGGCTCCAGGTTCATCCACCTCATTAGAACTGACTCAAATGTGTTCCTTTTTAATAGCTGAGTAATATTCCATTTCGTATATGTACCACGGTGTCCTTACCCATTCATCTGCCGATGGACATCTAGGTTGCTTCCCTGTCCTAGCTATTGTAAGCAGTGCTGCAATAACCACTGGGGTACGTGTGTTTCTCTTTCAGTTCTGGTTTCCTCAGGGTTTTGCCCAGCAGCAGGATTGCTGGGTCATATGGCAGTTCTATTCCCAGTTTTTTAAGGAATCTCCATACTGCTTTCCATAGTGGCTGTACCAGTTGGCATTCCGACCAAGAGTGCAAGAGGGTTCCCTTTCCTCCACACCCTCTCCAGCACTTACTATTTGCAGACGTTTTGATGACGGCCATTCTGACCGGTGAGGCGCTATCTCATTGGGTGCCACGTCTTCTTTACCCCTTAGTCTGTCACGTGGCTTGCTTCCACGTCTTGGCGATCATAATAATGCTGCTATGAAAATCAGGGCACGTGTTTCCTTTTCAAATTAGTATTTTCATTTTTTCTGGGTACATACTCAGAAGTGAAATTGCTGGATCATACAGTATTTCTGGTTTCATTTTTCGAGGAACCTCCACACTGGTTTCCCACTGACAGTGTAGGAGGGGCCCCTTTTCTCCACATCATCACCAGCGTTTGTCACCCGCAGTCTTTTTGACGACAACCATTCTGACAGGTGTGCGGGCGATCGTGTGATTTTGATTTACGTTTCTCTAATAATTCGTGATGTTAAACACATTTACATGTGCCAGTTTGCAATCTGTATGTCTTCTTTGGAAAAACAAAACTGTCCATTAAGGTCTTCTTCCCATTCTTTTAATAGACTTTTTTTTAATTGAGCTATTTGTTGTTTTTAATGAGCTAGTTCTATGTATACTGCTTATTACTAAACAGAACAATGTCACAGAACATTGTATGTTGTTTGAATACAGTTATAGAAAAGCAGCAAATGATGCCTCCAAAGGTGTGAAGACAGGTGCCCAGCCCCTGGCACAGGGCTCAGCATGTCATGAGTGCAGACATGGGGGGTGTACACATCGTTGTCACTTTTTATCTCCTGGACTATCCCCTGAGTGTTTATGAAAACGCATTACGTTTTTAAAGGTCCACATGAAAAAGGGGGAAGCAATAAAGCAGGGGAAATAGCCATAGGTAGGCTCCCCTGGACATGAGCCAGTGCCAGCAAGGGTGCCGGGAGCCGAGGACTGGCTGAGCCCATTGCTGGCCCTGCGGGCTCATCGGGCGGGAGCTTAGTCTCCAGGCGGGACCCGCAGGAACTGGAGGGCACCAGCACCCACAGCAAACGCAGGAAGCGCAAAGCAGGCCACTCGGGGGTGGGAAGGGAAGGGGCGCCCCTGTCCTAGGGACAGTGTCTTTGCGTCACCGGTGGGAAACTGGACCAAGCGGAACCCGCAGGGGAGGCGCCAAATGCACGGAGGATGCAGCGGCCAGCCCTGGAGGCGGAGAGGCACTTCTGAGCAAGAACACTTGTTTCCTGGGCCCCGAGCAGACCCAGTGTCTGCGGGGAGGGGGTTCATCTTGGGGATGCGTGTATCCTGCGTCTGCCGGGCTCAGATCCGTGGACACCGCCAGACTCGGTGCCCGAGCCGGGGTTCAGAGCGACAGGCCCGGGCTGCCCCAGCGCCCAGCTCGGAAAGCCGCTAAGCCTGCGGGCGCAGGAGCCCCAAGAACCGGCTCAGCACGCGCCCTGCGCCAGCCACACACACCCCTGCCCGGCCGCCCTGATGAAACCCCCACTCCATTCCATGCTGGTCGTTTATTTGAGGGGCAGAATTATGGCAAGAGAGGTTTACATGAGATGAACAGTTAAAAAAAAAAAAGTAAAGTAAAAATCAATAGAGAAACGCAGGGAGGAGGCAGGTGCGTCTTTCCAACAATGGGTCCCGGGCCCGCTCCTCCCCAGGCCCGCCTGCACTCTGCGTGCCTCGTGGCGGGGCGGACGCCCGCGCCCGTGGGAACCCTTCTATTTAGGCATCAGAGGCGCAGGGCCGGTTTTGAGCCCGGCGGCTGCAGTACTGGTGCGCAGAGACGCCTCCTTGCTCTTCACCAGACTCTCCAGTTCGAACATGTTTGCCCGGCGTGATTCATGGTGTTGCTTTCTGGATTGTCCAGTGGGTAATCGCTGTACAGAAACCAGAGAAACAGATGTAGACCCTGAACCCTGGCTATAAATTTTTGGTTTATGATTATGGGTTTCAAATGTGCTGTGTCACACTGACAAATACACAGTTACTCTGAAACAAAATGAATTTAGGGCTCAAACTCTGCTTTTGTGTGTGTTTGTGATTGGGAATACTTTTATTAGCGTTCCTTTCATCATTGATCAAACCCAAAGAACACAGAGGCCGTGACATATCCGAATGTTATTTTATGCCTCACTAAGAGCATATTTGGGAAAGGGTTCTTCCCAAGTAACTGTTTGGTTAATGTTTAAAATAGGTGTCAGTAACTTAAATTTCATTATCCACAAATTAACTAGGCCGTTTTTCACCTTCTACCCGTTCATTAATCTTTATGGTGCACAGATATATATTTAAAGAACTGCAGCTATTTGTGTATCTTTCCTTAATTTTACTTAAGGAGAAGAATGTGAAGGAAAAGTCAGATTTTCAACAAGAATTATATTTACTGACAAAGAAATGATAAGAAATGCATGGTTCAATTTAGGGGCTACTTTTTCAATTATACTTGGATTAAATAATAACTCTAAGAGCTGCTATCCACCTAGTCACTTCAGGATGAGAAATGATAGATTGACTAGTGAATACTGTTGCACTGTATTAAAAAAAAACCCATAATATCCTATGCACAAGGATTTAAGCACTGATCATTCATTTCAAGCCTCAAGTTTATTTCTCTACAGTTAAGAACACTGGGTTCCAAGGTGAATAGAAACATAAAGTTTTCTTATACAAATAATGAAAATACCAATCTCCAAATCCCTAACACACACACACACACACACACACACACACGTTATTGTTTTTGTGCCATGACAGAGTATTGAGGAAAGAAATGTGGGAACAGTTGCCTCCCTTCCTGGATGAGGCTGAAACTGTAGCTTAAGGAATGAGAGTAAACAGAATTTGGGGGGGCCTGTCCCCAAGTTCACTACCTGGAGACCAGTGCACCTGACCCTTTGGAAGGATGCTGAGCGAGTGCTAAGTGCCATAGGCAACCTGTGCAGAAAGCTGGACACATGGGTTCTTCTCTCTAACCTGGCTCTTTCAGCTACACTTTAGATATAGCTGCGCAACCCCCGCCCCCAAAGGACTCTTCACCCGTCTTGTACAAAATAAGTCCAGTTCCCAAGGAATTCTAAGGACCTGAAATCAGCATTCGGGGCTGTAAGTCTCGTGGTGGTGGTGCTTTAGTCGCTAAGTCGTGGACCACCTAGCAACTGGCACAAGACGTGGTGCTTTGTGTATCTTTACAACTGTCTTCATGACAGGAGTGTTACCAAATGTTTCGTAAATTCCTCTGTTCTCCTCCTCGCTTAAAATGTGTGTTTTCTTTGTAGTTAAAGGATTTCTTATAATAAAGCTGTTACAAAATGATGACCATATAAAAAAGAGAATAACAAGCATGGAGTTTCAGCAAAATCGTACCACTTTTATCCCCCGAGACTTTTCAGTTGCAGGAGCTGAGCTTGCTGGGCTGAACACTGTTCAAACGTACCTTCCTAAAAGGGTCTTTGACTCGGTAAGTGTGTGCAATGCATAGATTTCATGTTACGCCATGAGTGCCACTTAACAACTGAGCTAGCCAAGCAGCACGGGGTGGGTACCCGGCAGGCTTTTTAAAGGCCTGGATGCCAGTGCGCATTCCAGCCCGCGCACAGAAAGGAGACAGCAGCCGCCCTTCCCTGGGAGGGGTTAGGAAGCCGGCCCCCTGCCCGCCCACTCGCCCTCCCTGCTTTGTGAGAGAACCCGCGGCCGGAGTGGAGGGGCACTGGATCTCGAAGGGTGTTTTAATCCCTCCCGGAGCTGCTTTTCTTTGATGTCCCCTTGCATCCTTTAAGCAAGTTGTGCAAAATGGCTGCAGGGTGGACTGGCTGTCCCTTTAACAGCTCTCTGCCTGGGTGTATTTGTAAACATCGTGTCTGTCCTCCTCAGTGATGGCTGAAAAGCTTTTCCTTCCCCCGGTCGGTGTGGGAGATGTAAAAAAAATA
The DNA here is from genome assembly GCA_006410655.1 of Kobus ellipsiprymnus. Lineage (NCBI taxonomy): Eukaryota > Metazoa > Chordata > Mammalia > Artiodactyla > Bovidae > Kobus > Kobus ellipsiprymnus. Next base: position 976,544 of record SJYR01001080.1, on the reverse strand, counting down.
AAATAAAAAATCCTTTTTCTTAAAATGACTTATCTTCTAATAAATAGCCAAGTTCGGAGGGGCTAGGAGGGGTGAAAAGTGGCCCTTGGACATTGAAAACTTTGACACAATCAGTTCTGAAAATCTGCACTGAGTTATGCGGTGGTGGGAGTCGGGGAAGGGGTACAGGAGTAGCGGGTGTGGTGAGAGGGGTCACCCACCCTGTATTCCAGAACAGAAAAGGGATTTTCATTCAGGCCTGGGGTTCCGGGGAGCTGGGTTCTAGTCCCGATTCTGAGCAGTGGGCCTCAGGCAGCCCTGAGCCTCCCTGAGAAGTCACAGCTGACTGTCCTGAGATGTGTGCTGTAGGCCGCGCAAGCACCGTTGCTCTTCGTCCTCACAGCAACCCACTGGTGTCGGCAGTCCTATATGCCCATTTTACAGATAAGCAAGCTGAGGCCCCTGGAGATGAGGTCTTTGTCCCGGGTCACACAGCTGCCCAGAGGCTGACCTGGATTGGAACCTTGTTCAGTCTGACTCCCGCAGGCACACTCTTGATCACAGTGTTTTATGAAACCCTGCATATCTGGGTGATTGCGCGTGTTTGGGGCGGGAGAAACTCCTCTTGGGCTCCTTCATATGCTGCGTGCAGACTCAGGACAATTTTTAAGAAACGAATCCAGAAAGCCGGAATTTTACTTCCGAGCCAATATACTCCCCTTTGGCCGGCAAGGGACAGAGAGAAAAAGACTATCAAATGGAAAGTTTCTGGACCCGGGCTTCCCCGAGGGGCGGCTCCTCTCCGTGCTCCAGTTGAGGGCTTGCGGTGTTTTTGCAGGAGTGGAAAAACACTCACGTTACGAGGCATTTACCAGACAGACAGGCGCACCGAGGAATGTCAAGGCCGGGCCGGGGGCGGGCGCGAAGCCAAGCGGAGCCCCCGACAACCGGGGCGCGAAGGGCGGGAGCCGGCGGGCGGCGGGCCCGGAGCCGCGTCCCGGTTCCGGCGGCTGCTCGCGGCCCCGCGTGCTCCCGGTGTC
>SJYR01001080.1:890072-974935 GCA_006410655.1 Kobus ellipsiprymnus | reverse complement strand
CCCCGCGCGCTCGGAGCGGGGGCGCGGGGCGGGAGGAGCGCGCGCCCGGGCCGCGGGCCGCCCGCGCGGCGGGGCTGCTGGGAGTGCTCGGCTCTGTGAGAATCCTGGGAGCTGGTGATGTCAGACTCGCTGGGTCATTTGAAGGTTAGCAGCCCGGGAAGGGTTCACCGAAAGTTCACTCGCATATATTAGGCAATTCAATCTTTCATTCTGTGTGACAGAAGTAGTAGGAAGTGAGCTGTTCAGAGGCAGGAGGGTCTATTCTTTGCCAAAGGGGGGACCAGAGTCCCCGCGCGAGCCGCCCGAGGACGCGGATGCCGAGGACGCGCGCGAGCCGGGCAGGGCTGGTCTGGGCACCGTCCGGGTAGGAGCCGCACCGCATTCCGAAGGCTTTTTGCAGGCGTCCGCTTGGAAGGAGAACTTGGGATCCTTCTGGGAACCCCCCGCCCCGGCTGGATTGGCCGAGCAAGCCTGGAAAATGGTAAATGATCATTTGGATCAATTACAGGCTTTTAGCTGGCTTGTCTGTCATAATTCATGATTCGAGGCTGGGAAAAAGACCAACAGCCTACGTGCCAAAAAGGGGGCAGAGTTTGATGGAGTTGGGTGGACTTTTCTATGCCATTTGCCTCCACACCTAGCGGATAAGCACTTTTGCAGACATTCGGTGCAGGGGAGATCATGTTTGACTGTATGGATGTCCTGTCAGTGAGTCCTGGGCGAATCCTGGATTTCTACACTGCGAGCCCGTCTTCCTGCATGCTCCAGGAGAAGGCTCTCAAAGCATGCTTCAGTGGATTGACCCAAACCGAATGGCAGCATCGGCACACTGCTCAATGTAGGTTTATTTTTTCCCTTCTTCTACCCAGAAAAAAAAAAAAAAAGAATTGTCTCTCTTGCATGCAATAAAGACACTGGAAACAAACTGCAGTGCTAGCCAGACAAAGGATTTAATGATTTAATGCTGAAAGGGTGTGCTATGCTGGTGTGCATATTGATTCCCTCTGCTGAAAATTTCCTGTTAGATGTTTTCTTCCCAAACAACCCCTCCAGACTCCTGCTCCTCTCCTTACCAACCCTACTGTGCCTTGAAAATAGTGTTTAAAAAAAAAAAAATGTGGGCGCGGAGAAGGGAAAAGTAGAGGGTGACCACAGGACTTTGAAACAGTCTTCAAGTGAGGCAGTTTGACACATTTGTACAGTTTTTACTAAGATGTATGCAGAGGGGAATTTCACTTTGCTGTTCTTTGGATTGACTGCTGGCTATATATATATATATATATATATCTATCTCCCACTTGTGTGTTTCAACAATCCAAAGTGATTAAAATATGACATCTTCCACGCAAGGAATTCGGCCTAATTGAGGTGGCTGCTGCTTCTGAGATTCACAAGCCACCAGTTAAAGCTGCTGCCTCCAATGTTTTCCTTGCAGAGGAAAGGCAATATTTCTTAGCATTGACCCTGCTGCCACCTTTCCGAGTCACTTTGTTGCTCTAAGAAGTTGCTGTTTTGCTAGAAAACTACTGGCCATGAACACCCCTTGGGCTGAGCCATCCATTATTTCCATATCTTGCAATTCAGCCGGGAACCTGGACATTGGTTAAAGGAAGGGAAACATAAGTGGGGTAGCCCAGTTTTTAAAAAAAATATTGACTATTTGGTTATCTGATGCTGACGGGGTGCCGAGGCCCGCGCTGGTCAACAGTAGCCTGGCTGCAGGCTTGAGAAATGAGCAGCAGTCCCAGAAAACCCCACCTTCGGGTGTCTGCAGTGGGAGCCTGCGGGATGCATTGCTGCCCTGACAGTGATTGAGATAAATGGCTCCGCTATCTATCAAAATGTTTTTAGTACTTTATTTGACAATTCATTGGAGCATTAGCCTGAAAATGACATTTTAAATCTTTGTTTTCAAAGAGGTCAAAGTTTAACTGGAAGAAATTGAGTTTTCCTAATAACGTGATGGCTTATCTAAAGAAAGGGAAGAAAAAGGAGAGGAAGAGAGGACAATGACAAGATTTAAATCGCCCTCTTCTGAAACTTTTTCTTAAGAATAAAGACTTGCTTCCAGGGCCAGGAAATCAACAGGTTTGTAGCCGAAAAATCAATAACCATTTGATGCCAACAGGCTAGCTGTCTGACTTAATATTTCGTAGAGCCATAACCAGGGTAAAAAACATATATATATATATATATATTCAGAAGGTGCCCTCAGCTGCTCTTGAAATGGCTTTACTTTCCTGGTGCCTGTTTTCTTTCTGAAGAGCTCAAAGAAATTGTTACAAAATAATTTTCCAACTTACTAGGGATCTTTTAGACCCCTCTGTAGCAATTAAAACAGTATGAACAGTTTCATTTGGAATCTCAGGGAAGTAGAGCGGTCTCAAACTTTTTTCTTGTGAGAGGAAGTTTTAATGAAACGTTTTTTAAGGAAGGAAAAAAGAATGCTGGGATCCTGGCGTCAAGCTATTAGACCTAATAGAGGTTTTACAAGTAGACATTCTTCCTTTTGTAATTAACCCTCCAAAAGTGCCTATTAAGTTGCAGGAGTTGGGGGGAGAAGCTTTGTTTGTTCTTGAACAAGTTAAACAAGGGATTTGCCTTATCTGGGGAGAGCGGGTGGTGAATGTGTCATTCACCTAGGGCCAGCCGATAAGGGAGAAGTGTTGATAACAGCAAAGTTCAGCTAATCAAAGAAACTTGCCTTCAAAAAAGTAAATAAAGGCATCTGACAAAGGGATTTCAAAAATTTCAGTGTCTTTATTTTTGTAAGCAGGGCAATTAGTGCTTGCTGTGGTCAGTTTCACAAGGGTTTCAACCCTCCACCCCCTACTCTAGGTTACATGAATAGAATGTAAATATCACTTATGCCCTTGCAGAGTTGGAGGGCTTTTGATGGGTCAGTTTAGTTGTTCAAGTGATTGCATTTTTAAAGCACAAATAAAAGTTCTAACAAAGCTCTGCCATGCGGTGTTTGGCTCAGGGTGGCGCAGCCAGTTAGGGCTTTTGAAGTAAAAGCATATTAGGGCTCCGTTTGTATAAGTACAAACAACAACAAAAAAAACCCCCGCAGCCTTTTCCATTTTACTTAATGACTGTTTTGACAAGAAGCAGATCTGTTTGTGCTCTTAACAGAGAGGAAGCATTGGGCAAGAAGGGGAAAAAATAGTACGAAATTCTAACCCAAACTATTTTCTACTCTGAGATCCCTACTTTTCATTTTTATTTTTTTCTATGGTGTGTGTGTCTGTGTATGTGTAGTAATTGGAGTAAACCCTTTGAATGTAAACCATACCAGAAGCATTCCTTAAAAGGTGTTAGAATATTCTTCTTCTTTTCCTTTTTAATTCTAAAGACAGAAAAGTGATATGCCAACCAGCTGTCGGTTGTAGTACGGCCTGTGAATTGCTTCTAAAAATTCAAAGTCAGGAGTAGCGAGTTACTGAGGGCATGTGGTATGAATAATACGATTTAAGACTGCCCCTGGAGGTGTTGGGAGTCACTAAGTTTCTATTCAGATGCCTCCTGGATTATCTTGGGTTTAGGCTGCTCCAGATGTTTTCAGCATTAATTGCTCAGTGGGCATAGGATAAATCCTAATATTTGTGGTCTAAATATAGCAGTTGCTTTCAGTGAAATCATGAGTGTGACAACTTCTTGGCCCCTTTCCCTGTCTTCTCCCTACTCAACACATCAAAAAACAAAGGAGAAAAAGATTTTTTTTTTTCAACAAGGAAAAATCATCTGTTTTTTAAAAACAAACTATCAGTGTACAATGAAAGAAGGAAAGAAGTACCCTTTCCAAAGTGCCGGGGCCTGAATTTTCTGTATTAAACAGTATCTAAATCCTCTCCTAGTGAGATATAAATTGGGGTCAAAGTGGCAAAATCAAAGATACCCTCTGAAAGAGAGACTAAATAAAGCCTGACAGCCACCGTATGAATTGAATGGGGTTTTGAATAAATATTTCGGTGAAAAGGCTTAATTGTTTTTCTAAAGTAGGACATAATTTTCTGCTTCTCTGCCGCATGACAGTGGTTACCACCACCATCAGAAAAAAGAGAAGAAAAGGGAATTCTGCTTACATCTCAGGGAGTGCAGGATAGGTCCGTTTGAAAGCAAGTAGAAGACTCACTAAGTTTTCCTTCCCGGTAGGAAGAAAACAATACTAAAATTTTGTCAGTATCCAGATAAGTCGGCACTTCTGGTAGGGAGGCACCGATGTGCAACTTGGGGAAAAAAATGAATGAGTAAATGTTATTACCAGAAAAGGGGAGATTCTAAAAAGTAGGTGGAAACACCAGAAGGAGACGTGAGTGTCCTTAAACCTGGGCTGTGGAATGGATGGGGAAACGCCGGGCAGCACTGGATTTCGAAGCCCAAATGCAAAGCCCTCACACCCACACTTCCTGTTTGTTTTTTTTTCCTTAGTCGATAAATGATCAGAATGGCAATTTCTGATAGGTTAGGTGACCTGAATCAGAAGTTTTTCTCCTCATTTTTGAGGCCTGGCTCTGACCATATATATATAACCAGTCAGTATCATCCTGAACTTTGCTTTAAAGCAGAAAAGAAAGTTCTTCTGGATATCAGGTTCTTATAATTTCCCTTCAACATGTTAAGCCCCTGAGATGGCTAAGTAGGAAAGAGAATATTACTGTTTTCTCCTTTGTACATTCTTTGGAATGTAATCAATAGATGATCTCAGAAGAGAAATAAAGGAGTTTATAATCTTTATAAAATGAAAACAGTTTTTTAAAGGCTGGGGATTTTTTTTAACTAAGAAATTACTGAGAGGAAGATGAAGATGTAAAAGCACTTTGCAAAACAGAAAACCCTTCAAGCCCAATAGGATTTACAAAATAGTAAATGCAGTGTTCATTTTAGGGCATCTTAAAAAGAATCTTCCAAAGGGTTTGAGTTATGTATAAGTGCCAATAAATTTATCCTTAAATGACAGTTTTATACTTTAAATGTTCTCATATAAATTCAGTTAACTATCAATTAAATAGTTATTTCAGGAATGGGAGTTTTTTGATGAAAGTTAATCAGAAAAATCTTGGCTGAAAATCTTTCTAAAAGATATTAATGTGGAATCTTGCCTTTCAAATTACCGGGTAGTTATGGCTATCATACATCTCAGCTTTTCTAGGATAAGCCACTTTCAAATACGCTTGCCACAATTCCCACAGAAGTCACAGAACTATGCCAGATATTCCAGCATTACGACATCTCCCAGCGCTGCCCCTTGAACCCAGGAGCCGCACAGAAAGCCTTTGTTCGGACCCTCTGGTCAGGGAGACGACAGCTTTCACTCACAGCTTAATTTTTCCATTATAACTGCAGATCGCCCCTGCTGCTGGGTCGTTCTTCTGAACATGAGTTCCTTCTGTGGCAAAGTGTAGATCTGTAACTAGAAGGCGTCCCTTGCAATATGGATTTAAGTACTATGACCAAGGTTCTGATGCCTCAAGTGTGTGTATTGGGAGTGCTGGAGGAGTGGAATTACACACTAAATCCCTGTGTCCAAAGCTGTAACAGTTCTCAGCCAGCTTCTTCTTAAAAAGTTGACGGTGGAGGAGATGGAGAGAGGAGAGTTAACTCCAGTTTCAGATTTATCAGCATCCTGTCTGTAAGTGGCTTGGCCTAAGCACCTCTTGTTAAATAGGAGATGAGATAGCCTGCCCATCTGTAAGATCTAATAACAGCCTCATCACTCAGTATGTTGCCCTGGACGCTCCTCTTTTCCTTCCTGCCTCCTTCCTTCATCATTAAGAAGCACGATTCCCGCCCCACCCCAACCCCTGAACCCCTTCTAATGAATAAAAAATAAAAGTTGCAAAAAGTTCTCCCCACCCAGGCAGCAGCAGAGTATGTGTTTGCAGGTATGGTTTTCTGTTACTTGTCTGGAGCTCCCAGAGCTGCTTAGGTGGGAATTCAAGCAGGCAATGGAACCGCTGACTTGCTTTTTCTCTGGCCTGGCAGGGTGGGGAGCCGGGAGCGGGGCGGGGGGCCTTTCAGTAAGATAAGACTCCTGGTCCCCAGCTCGATGAGGCGGGATAACAGGAACTGACGTCAGGAGGTGGCCCCGCCCAGAGGAGCGTTTCCTCTGGCAGGGGCACGGGCTCCCGGCTGATGGAGTGAAGCAGAGCCAGCTTGGGGGGCGGGGAGCTAACTGAACAGGGCTGATCCTGGGTAACAGTGTCCCTCCTTCCCCAAAGGAGGTTTCTCAGAACAGAACAAAGCATAGCTTGCCGGGCGGGGGTTTAATAAGAGCAGGCTCTGGATTATAAGCGCAATTTTAGCTTGTCATGCACTGGGTACTCGTTTCCCAGCTGTGAACAGCCTCCCTCTGATACCAGTCTCCTAAGACGGTCTGTCCAGCAGGCACCAAATATTATCCCCCGTGAATCCTGCCAGCTCCCCACGTAGAACCAAATGGGCGGGAATTCGCATTGTCAGAGTTAATCCCTGGGACTCCTGTTTACTTTTCTAAACTCCAAGTTCCCACCCCCGTCAGCAGCATCTGACAGCAGGTTAAAGCCCTGACACCACCTGGCAGTTTTTCCTTTCCTCTTCGTCCTTTTCTCCTAAACCCGATTTAAGGAAAAAAAAAAATTTTTTTTTTTTTTTTACTGCTTTTTGCCTTTATTAGTGTCTGCAATTTGAAGTATGGAGAAGGTCAAATTCTAATGCAAGGATCCTAGTTGATTTTTTCAAGTTCATGCCATCGTAGTCTACTGTTAAAGATTATGCTCTTTTTTTTTTTTTTTTTAGGTTTTAGTATTGAATAAGGACTTATTCTCTTAATTTGACGCAGATATAGTGAAATGTTTTTGTTGTGGTTGTTGATATTGATCAGTTAATATTGGTCACAGATTAAATGTTATCAAAAAATAGCTAAATTTAGAATACTGTGGTAGAAATGATGTAGATAAGACCAGATGAGTGCATCAGCTAACTGGAAAATGAAGATTTGAATCACATTTATCCTAATACTTCTCTAATTTTCAGAGCAAATGAAGACTTTGGTAATAAATCCCTTGTCTCAAAAATGTTAAAGCTTTTGGGGCTACAGTACCTCTGTCTTGTCATTTAAGTTCGTGATTACAAAAAGGCTGTTTCAGCTTCAAAAGATTTTGTAGGGTCTGGCCTATTGGAAAGCTTGAGGGTATAATTAACTAAAATGGAAATGGAGGCAAGCGAAATTTAGTTCCTGATGTTTTAATTTAGCTCAGTACTGCCATGTGTTATTGAAGAGAATTCTTAAAGGCAAACATAATTATTTCATTATGGTCCTCAGAATGCTTTCATTGGCTTTAATGACAAGAAGCTGTATAAAAAGGCATACATTTTAATTAGTCCTTCTTATATTTACATCAGATAAATAACAAATAATTGATGAAAAACAAGTCTTTGGGATGGATGATTTCACATAGTGTGCTGGTTACAGTTTAACGATGAAACATTTCTCTGTTGCTTTGCATTTTAATTATCCAGACATTACAGTAGTGGGGCCGTGGAGCTAAAATATCATTGTTGCCATTTTATTAAAAAAAATCATGATTAATGCCTATGAATCGGAAGCGGGAAAAGGTAGCTAGAAGCATCTCTCAGAGGAAGTATATTGCCAGTCCCATTAATTTTACTACATTTGTTAGCACTCATTTTGATCACTTTTATCTTTTACGCTTCATCCTTTTGGATTAAGACTGTCAGGGGTCTCACCTGCGTTTTTATGATCACGTCTCCTAAATCCAGTGCTCTCTTGCTTGCTGCCTGTGCCGAAGACTTGGCCGGATGTACCTTGCCAAGTGTGGACTGGAAATCCAGAGAGCCGCCTTCCAAGGGACAGGCCCATTTTACCTCTGATCTTCTAGGAAAACCCATTTCCCATGATCCATCCGTTTTGGTGTACAGAACACTAATTGTTATTATTGATTTTAAATTCCGTGACCATTACAAGTAACCCAGATGACTGGCAGATAAAGGGTAATAATCCATGGAGTTCTGGAACTGTTTCATGTTTGTCTGGGGTACTTTATGTGATCAATATTAACTGCCCCATTGAAACTAACTGCTGTATCAAATAACAGTCAATCAAATGAATGTGCTTAGAGATTATTTATTGAAAGCTCTAATTGTTCACTGGGGCCCTGCTTATAAGAGGGAACAATGGGAAGCAGAGAGGCGGCGAGCGGGTTTGGATGTGCTGGGAAAGCTGGAGGATGCAAAAGCCGTCTTTTGCTGCGTGGGCCATGGGTTTCTAAAGGCACAGGTTGTAAATAGCCTCCCAGGAGTTCCGCTGCCACCTGTACGTGGGGATTGCTCTGGAGAGGTGGGCGGAGTGACTTCCTGGCTCTCAGCCCTGGGCTGTGGGGTCGTCACTCCGAGAATTTCACGGCGGCCTCTCCGCCTGCCTGGCACATACGTAACTCTGAGCATCTCTCCACCTGCGGCCCCCGTGCTGCGCCTGGCCCGAGGAATAGCCCGTCTGGACACAGGATCAATTTCTATAGCCACGAAATGGGACATCGCAGGATTTGTAGCAAGATTAGAGATAATGTCAAGGAGGCTTCCGCCCTGCCCTGAAGACACACGGAGGTCCCTGAGTCGTCGTCCTCTGCTTTCAGTGCGACTCGCCTGCCTTTGCCAACAGCCACGGTGTCAGCCGAGCTGGTATCTCTTTCCTGCGTGAGATGGTTCCTCTGTCTGTGGCCCGTCGCCAAGGGGACAGTACTTCCCATGTCAGTGGGATAGCGCTGCAGTCTCAATGCGTGGCGTCTATTCACCAAGCCCCGGGACTGAGTGCAAACAGTTGACTTTTACCCCTGAGCGTGGTCACCCTCGAAGCCGTCGCTGTACGCGTCACCCAGGGCTCTGTCATTCAGGGATGGGTTAGATCTTGCAAAGGCCTGTTCAACAAACGGCTCTTGGGTATCTGCCATATGCCAGGCTCCCCCTGACATGTCCCGGTGGCAGGGGAGGGACCCCCAAGGTGAAGTCCACGCCTCCCTTGCTCTTTGGACTGTGCACGTAAGGGAGACACTTGTGTACACACGCCACGGTAGGGCCCCGCGGCGACACAAACGCAAGGATGTCCTTGGGGCTTTGGAAGTGGGTTTGATTACAGACAGAGCTAAACCCACTGAGAACCAGAGCTCGTGCCTAAGGAGAGGATCACACGGGTTACACGTTTTTGTCACAAGAGGCAGCCAAGAGGTTTTTCTGGGTGTAGCCACCGTAGGTATGTTCTGACTGCAGTTTACAAAGCAGAGTTTTAACCTCTGTGATGGAATAAAGACATACCTTTTGAGCCTGCTTCTTGAAGACTCACAGGATGTTTCTGGAGTGTTTGTTAAATAATGTTTTTAGGGGGTTGGGTCTGATTAGATATTTTCTTAAAAATCACTTCTTCCTAGAAAAGTTTTCCTGGGGTACAGCTCCCTCACCGTGCTGTGTCAGTTTCAGGTGTACGGAAAATCAGGTATTCAGAGAACCAGTTATACACATACGTGTATCCATTCCTTTTCAGACTCTTTTTCCCATATAGAATATTGACTAGAGTTCCCTGTGCCCTGCAGTAGGTCCTTGTGGGTTATCTATTCCATCTATAATGATAGTGTGCGTTTGTTAGTCCCAAACTCCTAATTTATCGAGTTTATCCTCTCCCCAATTTCCCCTTTGGTAACCATAAGTCTTGTGTTTGAAATCTGTGAATCTGTTTTCTGTTTTGTAAATAAGTTCATTTACGTCATTTAAAAAAATTAGATTCCACATATAAGTAATGTCGTGTGATATTTGTCTTTCTCTGACTTCACTTCAGTCCGTATGATAATTTCTGGGACCATTGCTGCAGATGGCATCGTTTCCCTCTTTTTTATGGCTGAGACGATTCCTCTGTGTATACAGACCACGTCTTCTTTATCCATGCATCTGTCGATGGACGTTCAGGCTGTTTCCACGAGTGGGCTATTGTGTCACTTTTTATTTATGATTGTTTTTGAGACTTTCTTCCTGTATAACAAAGTGCCCCCCAAACTTAGTGATCTAACGGATATTATCTCAATATTTTGTGGATGGACTGGGCTCAGCCAGGCAGATCTTCTGCTCCAGGTGATGTCCGCTGAGGCTGCACCACGCGGGGCTGACATGGGCTGGGCGCCCGGGGCTGGCAGTGGACGCTGGCTGTTGGCAGAGAGCTCAGCTGGGCTGTCAACGCGTGTGCCTCTGCTCCTCTCTGCATGGCGGCAGTAATCCCAGAGGGGGCCCTAGAAGCGCCTGGGCCTCGGAAAGGCTGGAGCAAAGCTGGCACGTGGTCACTGGGACTGCCTGCTGGTAGGGGAGCAGCTGGGCCCGCCCGGCTCCCATGGAGCCACCTCTCCATGGGGGGGTCCAAAAGCACGCGCCGTGTCCAGTCTACACCGTGGCCGTCACACCGTGCCCTAGAAGCCGAGAGACACGACCGTCTTCTGGTTTAGAGAACTTGAGGAGCTGCGGTAGGGTTCTTGGTTCCTTCTTTAGGCGGGTTAAACACTTGACGAGACCCTACGCTAATCATTGTCCCTACGTTATTATCACCGACAGTCATGTGAGGCAGGTATGATTTGCTTCTTTTCACAGAAAAGAAAACTGAGGCTCAGAGAAAGTGAGTTAGATAGCAGTGTGACAGCGGAGTGAGGAATTCCTGCAGGATGTTTATGCCCTAATAACACCATGTGTGGACCATGGAGAGCTTTGGTTTTGGAGAAAGGTGGGAGAGAGGTGAAGGACTGGACCACAGAATTTCCTCTGATTCCATCATTTCTCTCGTAAAAGACACAGCCTTTTAAACTGTGGAAGAAGCTAGGGTGGTGTTTCCTCCTCCATCCTTCTGTCTTCCATCCTGTTTGTTGTCAGAGTCTGCACTGACCTGGTCCCTCTGTGGCTCACAGGAGTCTGAGTCAGGACTGAGGGTTTGAAAGGAGGTGAAAGCTGAAACTCCAGTACTTTGGCCACCTCATGCAAAGAGCTGACTCATTGGAAAAGACTCTGGTGCTGGGAGGGATTGGGGGCAGGAGGAGAAGGGGACAACCGAGGATGAGATGGCTGGATGGCATCACTGACTCAGTGGACATGAGTTTGAGTGAACTCCTGGAGTTGGTGATGGACAAGGAGGCCTGGCGTGCGGCGATTCATGGGGTGGCAAAGAGTCAGACACGACTGAGCGACTGAACTGAACTGAGAGATGAGAAATAAGATTTTCTTGTTCTTCCAGCTTGCTCAGAGCCCTTGTCTGGAGATGGACAGCAGCGGTGGTACCTCTTAAACAGCACTACTGTATCTTCCATTACTGAAAAGAAGAACTTCTAGGAAATACTGAAAAACTTATATTTTGGTATTTGCCACCTACTTTTAGTATCTGCTTGTTTTTAGGGTCCCAAACCTATGGAAGCTAAATCTCTAATACTTTGGCCACCTGATGTGAAGAACTGATTGTTTGGAAACAACCCTGATGCTGGGAAAGATTAAGGGCAGGAGGAGAAGGGGGCGACAGAGGATAAAATGATTGGATGGCATCTTCCACTCAATGGACAAGAGTTTGAGCCAACTCTGGGAGATAGCAAAGGACAGGGAGGCCTGGCGTGCTATAGTCCACGGGGTTACAAAAAGTCAGACACGACTTAGCGACGAAACAGCAACAACAAGCCTGTGAAAATTGTGACTATTTAACGAAGTTTACATTAATCATCCTGATGGCGGTTTGCCTCACAGTATCCCCTTATTTCTGTGGTTTCAAATAGTTCACTCTTCATATCCACAGGTTCCACATTGACTGACTGGGCCAGTCTCAGATGGAAAATATTCAGGGCAAAAAATTCCAGAAAGTTCCAAAAAGCAAAACTTGATTTTGCTGCACAGCCGGCAACTATTTGCACAGTGTTTACACTGTGTTTGTAACTACGTGCTTTGTGCTTATGTTGTATTAGGCACTGTAAGTAGAGACGATTCAAAGTATACAGAGGACGTGGATGTTGTATGCAAATCCCATTCCATTTCATATAAGGGACTGGCACAGCCACCGATGTCGGTGTCCACAGGGACCCTGGGGCCAGGGTCCCGCAGATATGAAGGAGGGACTGTATGTTTCAAGTGCAGTATATTGTTCTGTATTTGGGATTTTTATACACCATGTCCTACCTGTTTCTTTTGTTTGAAATCTGATTGTTGAGTTACAGATTTTGAGGAGGCAGATGGGTGACCGGAAGTGACTATCCATGGGTCGTGTAGAGCATTCTGGGTAGACGCTGCCTGCGTTCCTGTGTGGGCCCCGTGGTGCAGTGAAGCTGGGCACGCTTCCTGCATAGCTTCTGCCGTTGCCTTGATTGTTTTCGTCTGTACAATGGGTCCATAACGCTTACCTTGCAAACTCTGTCGTTGTTTAGTCATAAGTCGTGCCCAACTCTTTTTTCAGCCCTATGGACTGTAACCCACCAGGCTTCCCTGTCCATGGGATTTCCCAGGCCAGAGTACGGGAGTGGGTTGCCCTTTCCTTCTCCAGGGGATCTCCCTGACCCAAGGATTGAACCTGGGTCTCCTGTACTGGCAGGCAGATGCTTTACCACTGAGCCACCTGGATTGTGTCCCCTTAGCAACCTGGGAAGTCTTTGAGGTCAGATATGGTGTCCTTTCCCTCTGTCTTCCCAGTACAATAGCAGTCTATCCGCACAGCTAGTGTGGTACCTGATCAGCACTCAGTTAACCGTGGTTAAGTCTGCGGATATAGGTGTTCAGGCACATCACCCCATAAGGTCCCAGTTACCTGGTCTCTCCGGTAAGATTTTTTGCGAGGATGGGAGCCACCCGTAATTCTGTTTCTGACACAGTGATGGCTGGCTGTTGAGCACCTGAAATGTGGCCAGTGTGTCTGAGGAACTGAATTTTTTATTGTATTTAATTTTAGTTAAATTAACTTTCAGTAGCCATATGTGGCTAGTGGCTACTGCATTGAACGACACAGCCCTATAAACTCAGCTATTAATATTTTTTCAATATTTGTACATTCTCTTTATTTCCCTTTTCCTTCAGCCTTTATTCACCTCTTCTATTGCTGTTCAAATAGCTCCAATTATCTCTTTATGTAGCCTGTAAATAGACTGCAGGAGAATGTAAACAGAATACTGGAGGGCTGTGATTTCAGTCAGTGTTTAACTTGTTTTCCTTCTGGGTGGCACTATTTTTCCTGGGGCTTGCCAAAGACTTAGCACTTATTTTGCTAATAAGCATTTTGCAGAGCTCAACCAAGGCTTGCCCAGAATCCCTGTGGACTGGGCTTGAATGCTGCTCCTGCGAGTGAGAGGACGCGTTCCAGTGCCGCTCTGCACGCCTGCATGGGCTTCAAATGGACGCCGTCTCTTCCAGCCTTTTCGAGCCGGTTTTAACTCTGCCTAAGCATGTTGAACTGCAGGGAGGCAGAGAGGAATAGTAGGCTGTGCTCTGGGGAAGCCTCGGGGTGTGTTCTACACAGTGCGTGCTTTCTCCCTCAAGAGCGCCTTCTGCCCGCGTCTGCGCTGCTCAGTAATCCAGTGCCGGGCACACAGGACGTCCTTGGGAGGTATCTGAATACGGTTCAGGGAAGACGAACTGGAAACTCAGAACGTCTCAGGTGGCCTCTGCTTCCGTTTATTTGTATATTTGAGGGTCACTCAAAACACCTGAAGCAGACTTGAGGGGATGTCGAGAACTTGGGAGGGCCACGTTGGCCATGATGGCAAGCCCTCATAAACACGTCAGCTGGAAAACCAGCCTGCAAATATGAGAGTGGGGTGTTTCTGGGGAATTCTGGCACTCACTGCGCTGTCTCTGCAACAGAATTTCTGATCGACCTTGCCACTCCTGCCTCCCTTCCTTTTTCTGTTCATCCCTAGAAAGGGGGTGAAGAAATTAAATCATCATCATGGTTCATATTTGTGAAGTAAGACCAAGTCAACTGTCAAGAAAAGCTGTTTAAAATTTTTCTTTTACTGAAATATAGTTGGATTTACCAAGTTGGATTAATTGCTGTACAGCAAAGTAACGTGTGTGTGTGTGTGTGTGAGCAAAGTGACGTGTGTGTGTGTGTGTGCATGCGTGTGCATGCTCCGTTGCTCAGTCGTGTCCGACTCTTTGGGACCCCATGAGCTGTAGCCCACCAGGCTCCTCTGTCCCTGGGATTCTCCAGACAAGCATACTGGAGTGGGCTGCCATTTCCTCCTCCAGGGGATCTTCTAGAGCCAGGGATCAAACCAGTGCATCCTGAATCTACCTCCATTGGCAGGCAGATTCTGGGAAGCCGTGTGTGTGTGTGTGTGTGTATCTTTTTTGCTATTCTGTGTGTGTGTGTGTGTGTGTGTGTGTGTGTGTGTATCTTTTTTGCTATTCTCTCTGTGTGTGTGTGTGTGTGTGTGTGTATCTTTTTTGCTATTCTCTTTGTGTGTGTGTGTGTGTGTGTGTGTGTGTGTGTGTCTTTTTTGCTATTCTCTTCCATTACCGTATCACAGGATATTGGATGCAGTTCCCTATACTGTACAGCAGGTCCTTGCTTTTTAATCCATTCTATTAATATATACAGTGGTTCACATCTGCTAATTCCAAACTCCCAATCCTTCCCTTCGCCACACCCCTCCCCCTTGGTAACTCAAGTCTGTCCTGCCAGGATAAATTTCTGAACCAAGGTTTTTTTCCCCTCGAAGGGTTTCAGGTTGTGACCGATTTTTATTGAACAACCGCCATCATCATGGTTCATATTTGTGAAGTGTGTGTTACCTGCATATTATGCCAAGAGCGTAAAATGAGTTCTGTCCTCTCATCCTCACAACAGCCTGAAGAGAAGGGCACTGTTGAGGCTCCGTTCTCCAGGTGAGACTCCCCAGACAGAGGGGTTCGGGAGCCCGGATCTGTGAGGCAGGAGAGAGTGGGGTGCAGCCCCCCTCTCAGCTCTGTGTGATGTCAGGTTGCTTCCCTCTGCCAACTCTGCGAAGTAAACCCCCATTGTCTTTGCAGGGAGAGGGACGGAGCGAGCTTGCAAGTCTCAGAACCCACGGGATAATGAAAGGGTTTTCAAGTGAAAGCTGGAAACAATACGTATTTTTAACAAAATGGGCAGTTACTCTAATTGCTGTGCCCTACTGTTCAGTTCCTTTTTATGTCCTAATTCATTAAATTATGTGCACACACGGGCTTGTCATTTACAGATATATGCAGTTTTAACGGGCTCATATGAAACAGATGTTTCACGAAAGGTAACCGAGAGCAAGTGATCTAAACCCTCCTTTAGTGGGAATCAAGTGAGTGTTCTGGCCTGTCACCTGCAGGGTTTTCTGCTATTAGTTTGAGCTGCAGTGTCCAGCACGGGGAGGAGAATTCAGTCTGTCCCCTGGAGGAACAAATAAAAACATAACGACCCAAGAAGCAGACATCTGCATCTCAAAATAAAAGGGGGTGTGTGCAGGTGACAGGCAGGCGGTATTCACATGTGGGCTCAGGTGGATGGGAATGAGCTTTACCAGCAGTTGGAGGAGAACAGACCCATTGCATTACAGTAGACTTTTTTGTTCTTTACTTTTTAAGAGCCTTATTCTATCTTAATCATGACAGTCTTTGAATTCATAACTGAGCAATTATCATGCTCTTTTTTATCCAGAATTTCTCAGTTAATTATTTTTATTTTTTAAAAAATATTTTTTTTTGGCTGCACCACGTAACTTGTATGGTCTCAGTTCCCCAACCAGGAATGAGCCCAGGGCCCCAGCAGTGACCTCGGAGTCCTAACCCCTGGACCGCCAGGGAACTCCCTAATTCCTTATTTTTAGATGGAATTGCTCCATCGCTGTTGTAACTGGCTGGAAAGTGGACGTGCATCAGTGAGCGTGATGTCAGATTACTGTCTCCCAGATTCTGAAAGAGTGAGGTGGGCTTTTTCCACAGGCCCTTCATAGCTCCACGCAGTCACCGTTAGTTAAAGATGACTGTAGGATGAGTCTCAGTTAGGTGTGCCTTAAAGCCCAGCGCGTTGCTCCCTTCCGAGGCTCCGCCTCCCTCGGGAGCTTTCCCGTGGCTGCAGGCGGGTGGTGCTGAGCTGGATCCTTCTCGCGGCCGAAGGAGGCTGGGTGCTCGAGGTGGCTTCTCCATGTCCTGTCCAGGTCCTCCGCTGAGGCTTCTGGGGCAGCTGGAGGCTGTCCGAGCCTCTCTCTGCACACGGCCTCCCGTGGCGTGGGCTTCTTCAACAGGGTGGGGTCCCTAAGCTCTTCACGTGGCTTCTCCCAGAATGAGCATTCCAGAAGATGCAGACAGGAGCCTCTCGGGATCTCGCCTCCTGCGTCACAGTGTTACTCTTGCCATATCCCTTTGATCAAAAAGAAATCAAAGTGGCAGCCCAGATGAAAGAGGAAGGGCCCACCCGGTGATGTGATGCTCCCTGGATGTGTGGGTCCCTGGGCAGGCCCTCTTTGGAGGCCACCAACATACTAACTAGAAAGAAATGCACACCTCTTTCAATACACAGTCATGTGGCCTAATACATCCGCAGTGCCATACACTGGAAGACATATGTCAGCTACCATTTATTTCAGGACTTATTCAGAGTGTTGGGGAAAAATAATAATCACGCCTCAAAGTCCAGAGTGAAATTTATTGTTTATGGATTGTCAGTTCTCTCAACAACAACAGCAAAAGGCTGGAGCAAAAAGATGGCTGAAACTATGTCATTTTGTACGTTCAGAGCTGGAGACCGTCACAGGTGAAATATAAAATGGAACATGAAATATTAAGTGGCATGTCAGGCTTATTGCATATATGACCGTGAGACTGCTTTTTATTTTGTCTTATGGAGCTCTAAAAAAACCCCGTGTAATGGATTAAAGGTATTAAAACTCCCATATTCCTCCTGGCTCTAGGCCAGGGAACAGGGCATGATAAATAATCCCAATAGACAGAATATGTAGGAAGGAATTTTAAAATGTATTTACGATAGACATATTGACCTCCCTAACTAATAAAAATGTATACATGAGGTTAGTTTTGAAGGAAATGTGCAGACCTTACACATTTATAGTGTATATAAATATATACTCTAGTGTTAGAATCCTTAAAATATTTCCCACATCCCTGTGACATATGGCTATCATATTCTGTCTTTACCCTAGAGGCAAAGAAAAGCATGGATTTTGTATATTTTATTTACATGTGCATTTACTCTAGGAAGGAATAATTTTATTTATTTTAAAGCAGGAGCCAAATCTGGCAGGCAACCTATTTTGTAAATAAAGTTTTATTGGTACGTGCCCCACCCACTCATTTACCCACTTGCCTGCAGCTGCCTCCTGCAAGCCGCAGAGCTGAGTGGCCACGACAGAGACCGTGTGTCCCACAGAGCCTGAGAGATTTACTGTCTAGTCTTTTACAGAAAGAGTTTGCTAATCTTGTCTTAAAACGTTAAAAAAAAAGAATTAGTAGGACAGTTAGACTAGAAATGAGTGCCTTGTTTTTCGGTTATAATCAAGTTAGGTGGATTCTGGAAGCCAGTTCTGGACCAAGCTGGTCCCCAGCTCCGTGATCTTGGCCAAGTCATTTAACTTCTGGAAGCTTCAGTTTCTTCTGTGAATGAAAGTGAAAGTGAAGTCGCTCAGTCGTGTCCGACTCTGTGCGACCCCATGGACTGTAGCCCACCAGGCTCCTCCGTCCATGGGATTGTCCAGGCAAGAAGGCTGGGGTGGGTGGCCATTTCCAGATCGTCACGACCCAGGAATCGCACTGGGGTCTCCTGCGTTGCAGGCGGATTCTATACCAGCTGAGCTCTCAGGGAAGCCCCCTTCTGTGAATAACGGAGGTTTAAAAAGCTGATAATGATACTGATCTCTGCTCTTCTGCACACTTTTGCCACGAGGGGGCAAGGAGGCGATGTGATGAAAACCCCTGGGTCTTGCGTCACCAGGTGTGACGCTGGCGGCTGACAGTGGCCGAAACGGCCATCACATATTCCATAGTGCACAGGATATCTCGGCAAGCGTGTCTACGCAGACTTCATTCTTACACTCGTGTTTCCACCAACCTTTATTGGCCTCCTGCTGTGTACTTTTAGTCCCTGAGCATTCAAAGGCAAGGCAGCTGCACCCTCTGTGTGCTGGTGACGAACCCAGCCACGGCAGCCTCGGGGACCATCTTTGCCGTCTGGTAATTTTAGTTGTCCGTCTGCGCGGGCCAAGAACTGTGTCTCCTAACTTCTTTATAATTCGGCATTTAGCATGGTGTCTGGTCTTGCCGGTTGCTCAATAAATACATGTCAGCACTTGGATGTTGCTGGCTTGTAATCACGGTCCCGTCCATCTGCGCACCCCCACCGCCGGTGGCCCATCCAAAGTGCTAGAACTTTCGGTTCAAGCAGTTGTGGAAGGCTCTCAAGCTGATAGAGATCGCCATGGCAAGCAGGCATTTGGGGAGGCTGTTCCGGGGTCTGTGCACACGGATTGGGGTGATGCGCAGAGCTGGGTGGAAGCCACACCTGAGTGGGAGGGTGAGGAGGTTGGGCTGGCATGGTGCTCCGCTCCTCTTAGCCTAGGGAGGACCGCATGAGGAGGGATGAGTGTTCTGAGCGGGACGATGCAAGGAAGGGGCAGCATCAAGACTTCTTTTGATGTTTTAATTGGAGAGCAATTGCTTTGCAACTTTGTGTTGGTTTCAGCTGTACAACAGCATGAATCAGCTGTAAGTATCGTTGTGGCTGTTCAGTGGCTCAGTCGTGTCAGACTCTTTGCGACCCCGTGGACGGCAGCATTAATTCGGCATTTAGCATGGTGTCTGGTCTTGCCGGTTGCTCAATAAATACATGTCAGCACTTGGATGTTGCTGGCTTGTAATCACGGTCCCGTCCATCTGCGCACCCCCACCGCCGGTGGCCCATCCAAAGTGCTAGAACTTTCGGTTCAAGCAGTTGTGGAAGGCTCTCAAGCTGATAGAGATCGCCATGGCAAGCAGGCATTTGGGGAGGCTGTTCCGGGGTCTGTGCACACGGATTGGGGTGATGCGCAGAGCTGGGTGGAAGCCACACCTGAGTGGGAGGGTGAGGAGGTTGGGCTGGCATGGTGCTCCGCTCCTCTTAGCCTAGGGAGGACCGCATGAGGAGGGATGAGTGTTCTGAGCGGGACGATGCAAGGAAGGGGCAGCATCAAGACTTCTTTTGATGTTTTAATTGGAGAGCAATTGCTTTGCAACTTTGTGTTGGTTTCAGCTGTACAACAGCATGAATCAGCTGTAAGTATCGTTGTGGCTGTTCAGTGGCTCAGTCGTGTCAGACTCTTTGCGACCCCGTGGACGGCAGCACGCCAGGCTCTCCTGTCCTTCACTGTCTCCCGGAGCTTGCTCAGACTCATGTCCATGGCGTTGGTGATGTCAGCCAGCCATCTCATCCTCTGCCGCCCTCTTCTTCTTTTGCCTTCAATCTTTGCCAGCATCAGGGCCAGCACATACATATTTCTACAGATACACGCCTCTCCTCCCCGGGGAGCCTGCTCCCGCATCCCGCCCCCAGGCAGTCACAGCGCACTGGGCCGAGCCTCCCTCGCTCTACAGCGGCTTCGGGCCAGCTCTTTTACACCTAGTTGTGTATATGTGGCACATTCAAAAGCAGAGACATTACTTTGCCGACTAAGGTCCGTCTAGTCAAGGCTATGGTTTTTCCAGTGGTCATGTATGGATGTGAGAGTTGGACTGTGAAGAAGGCTGAGCGCCGAAGAATTGATGCTTTTGAACTGTGGTGTTGGAGAAGACTCTTGAGAGTCCCTTGGACTGCAAGGAGATCCAACCAGTCCATCCTAAAGGAGATCAGTCCTAGGTATTCACTGGATGGACTGGTGCTAAAGCTGAAACTCTAGTACTTTGGCCACCTCATGTGAAGAGTTGACTCATTGGAAAAGACTCTGATGCTGGGAGGGATTGGGGGCAGGAGGAGAAGGGGACGACCGAAGATGAGATGGCATCACTGACTCGATGGACGTGAGTCTGAGTGAACTCCGGGAGCTGGTGATGGACAGGGAGGCCCGGTGTGCTGCAATTCATGGGGTCGCAGAGTCGGACATGACTGAGCGACTGAACTGACTGAACTGTGTATATGTGGATGTTACTCTCTGAATCCGTCCCACCCTCTCCTGCCCCCGCTGCATCCGCAAGCCCATCTCGATGTCTGCGGCTCTCTCCTGCCCTGCGGATACGTTCATCTATACCGTTTTCCTGGACTCCATAGATATGCATTAATATGCACTGTCTGTTCTTAGCATATCAAGACTTGCGACTGATGTGAAGAAGGGCGATGGGAGGTGAAGACTGTGGAGGCTGATCAGCACAGGCAGGAGGCCCTGATCTCGGAACGAGGGTGACTCTGCTTGAAGGGCCTGTGCACAGCACTGGGCCCAGTGCTTCCCCGTGACCCTTCGCTGAATGGGCACGGAGATCCGGTGAGGGCGCTGCTGGCAGTTTTACAAGAAGACTCAGAGACAGTAAGGAACTTGCCCAAAGTCACAAAGCTAGAATTAGGATTTGAACCCAGACCAGCAGGCTTCAAAGTTCACATTTCTAACCACGTGCCTCAGCTTGTTTGTGAAGATGGAAAGCTCCCTGAAGAAAGGAATGTCCCCAAAGACCTGAGCCTTGAGGCCTTCTCACAGGTGGTAAAAGTTTCTTTGAATTATTTTTTCAAGTTTTCCTTAGCAATCTCTTCTTTTTTTTAAAAGCTTTACTGAGATTAAATTTACATCCCATTCAGTTCAGCCTTTTAAAGTATGCAATTAGTGGGTTGTAATATATTCACAGAGTTGTGCAACTACCCCCACCATCTAATTTTAGAACCCTTTCATCATCTTGAAAAGAAAATCATAGTGGTTCATTTTATGTGTCAGCTTGCCGGGGGTGCCATGGGGTGCCCAGATACTTGGTCAAACATTATTCTGAGTGTTTCTGTGAAGGTGGTCTTTTTGTCTCTGGTTTTTATTTTATATGGGAGTATAGTCGATTTACAATCACGTGGGATCTTCCTGGACCAGGGATCGAGCCCGTGTTGCCTCCCTCCGTTGCAAGGTGGATTCTCAACCCCTGAGCCACCAGGGAAGCCCCAGCAATGCTCTTTTTGAAGAACTCAAAACTAACAGTTTTACATAGACAGCAAAGTGATTCAGTTATGCATATATCCATTCTTTTTCAGATCCTTTTCCCATATAGGTTGTTAAAGAATAGTGAGTAGCATTCCCTGTGCTCTACAGTAGGTCCTTGTTGGTAATCTATTTAATATACAGTAACTGTGTGCTGACTCGCTTTAGGCATGTCTGACTGCACTCCTATGGACTGTAGCGCGCCAGGCTCCCCTGTCCATGAGATCGTGCAGACAAGAATACTGGAGCGGGTGGCTGTGCCCTCCTCCGGGGGAGCTTCCCAGCCCAGGGACTGATTCAGCGTCTCTCTTGTCTCCTGCACTGGCAGGTGGGTTCTTTACCACCAGCACCACCTGGGAAGCGTACAGCAGTGTGTGTGTGTTAATCCTCACAAACGGCACTGCCTGGTACTGGTCTTTCTCTGACTTACCTCTCTCACGTGTGGTGGTCTCAAGGTCCATCATATTGCTGCTTGTGTGCTGGCTGAGTCACTTCAGTTGTGTCCAGCTCTTCGCGACCCCATAGAGTGTGGCCCACCAGGCTCTTCTCTCCATGGGATTCTCCAGGCAAGGACACTGAGTGGGTAGCCATTCCATTCTCCAGGGGATCTTCCCGACCCTGGGACTGAACCCTCACCTCTTGCATCTCCTTCACTGGCAGGTGGGTTCTTGACCACCAGCACCACCTGCTGCAGATAGCATTATTTCCTTTTTTACGGCCACTAATATCCCTGTCTCTTATACACATCTCGGAGGCTCCAGGGTTCGGGGGCTCCAGGGCGCGGGGGCTCCAGGGCACGGGGGCTCCAGAGCGCGGAGGCTCCAGGGCGCGGGGGCTCCAGGGCACGGGGGCTCCAGAGCGCGGAGGCTCCAGGGTTCGGGGGCTCCAGAGCGCGGAGGCTCCAGGGCTCGGGGGCTCCAGAGCGCGGAGGCTCCAGGGCGCGGGGGCTCCAGGGCACGGGGGTTCCAGAGCGCAGAGGCTCCGGGGTGTGGGGGTTCCAGAGCGCGGAGGCTCCAGGGTTCGGGGGCTCCAGAGCGCGGAGGCTCCAGGGCGTGGGGGCTCCAGGCGCGGGGGCTCCAGGCGCAGGGGCTCCAGGGCGCGGAGGCTCGGCAGTTGCGCTGTGTGGGCTTACTTGCTCCCCGGCACGTGGGATCTTCCTGGACCAGGAGCCCGTGTTGCCTCCGTTGCAAGGTGGATTTTCAACCCCTGAACCACCAGGGAAGCCCCAGCAATGTTCTTTTTTAAGAACTCAAATGAAAGCACTTTGATGCCCTTGTCCCTCTCACATGAAGAGACAGAAGTCACGGTTATGGAAGAAGAAAAATCAACCATGTTAGAGCATCTCTCTAACCTGAACACTCCATGCAGAAACATAAGAATCTTTGAAAATGAAATGTCCCCCAAGGCATCCCTTGGAGCAGGGTGTGTGTCACCATGCCTCTCACTAGCTCAGTCGTCCGTTCCTCCCCTACAGGCTTTGCAGGTGTTCCCGGTCGCCCCCCAACGCCCTGGTCCTCCCTGGGCGCCTCCTGAAGGCATCCCAAACCTGCAGACAGGGACAGCAGAGCCATCACACAGCCTCGGGCTTCCTTCTTGTGCCAGATACGTCCTGGCTGTGGAAGTGGTCCTCTGGCAAGAAAGGGAGCAACCGCCCAGGGAGGGACCGGGAGCCCTCCTCTCCCCTCCCCAGCAGAGCCCCCAAGCTGGGGGTGGGCGAGCCACGTGAGGCCTGAGTTGCCTGTGGAGTCGCCCGCCCTCGGACCCTCATCTGAGCCGCTCCACCCTGCCCCGCTTCTCGGCAGGGAAGGTGAGGCAGGTGTTCCAGCCTGCCCTGTGCGTGCCTCCGGCCCCCAGGGTTTTCCTGGGGACTTTCCTACCGCACTGCTTTGACTGGAAAGAAGCAAGCGCATTCTTGCTGTCCCTTCGGCTTCTTTCTGCTTTAGCTTTCCAGTTTTATTTTTGGTCCTTAGGCATGGGTCTGCTTGACATGGTCTGTATTTTCTCAAACCTGCTGCTAGGGTCTCTGCCAGCCTCCGGCCAAAGAAGCTCTCTGCAGGATCACAAGACTGGATGTCAGTGTCCCGTGTTCTTGCCCAGCACCGGGGTCACACCCGTTCTCTTGAACGCAAATCACGTGCCTGCCAATTCCTGCTTATCCGCTCCCCACTGTACGACCTCAAGCAAGTTCCCGCACCAGTCCGCACCTCCAGTGTCTTGCCAGGAAGTAATTTTTAGAAATAAAGATGAGCTCTCTCATAGAGCCATTACAGGGGTCAAATGAATTAATACATGTCAAATGCTTAGAACAGAATGGGGGTGGTTGCTAGCCCCGCGTAGGTGCTTCGTGAGTGTCGCTGTTAATATTGTCCTGTCGTACTTGTTTGCCTGGATGAGTTTCCTGTCGTCGAAGGTGTTGGTCACATTAAGACATGGCTCGCCTTCCTGCTCCCAGATACGCTAACAAAGACTCGAATGTAGAGTTCTGTGGTTTACCTGCTGTGAGCCGAGCAGTGTGCTATCCACGCTTGTCATCCCCATTTCCCAGATTAGGAAACTGAGGCCCAGGAAGCTGACCTGACCTTCATTTGTACCATTTTTTTTTTTTAATAGATTCCACATGTAAACGCTGCTCAGAGGCAGCATCAGGAACTGGGCCCCTGCCTCTGTCTCCCCGGCTGCGGGAAATTATTTTTTTTTTGTCCTAAAGTTCATCCCACAAGTAGTTTCCTTACCCTTGAGCAGGGTTCTTCAACCTCAGCACTATTTCTAATCTGGGCCAGACAGTACATCGCTGTTCGGGGGGTGGGGAAGGGCTGTCCTGTGCCCTGTGGGAAGTTCGCTGTTTGCTTTCATTTATTTGACTGCTCTGGGTCTTAGCTGCAGCACGTAGGATCTTTGTTGACATATGCAGGATCTAGTTCTCTGCCAGGGATCGAACCCCGGCCCCCTGCGCTGGCAGCCTGGAGTGCCAGCCTCTGGACCACCAGGAAAGCCTTGTATGGTTGACTTACACTCTCGTGTTAGTTTCAGGTACACAGCAAAGTGAGTCAGCTTCAGATGTATACAGATATATATAAAGTGGATATGTGTAGTTTAGATTTTTCCTGTGGTGATCATCACAGAGTTTTGCGTAGAAGTGACCTGTGCTAACAGCAGGTTCCTCTTGGTTATCTATTCTATATACAGTGGTGTGTCCATGTCACCCCAGTCTCCCAGTTTACCCCAGCTCCCTCCTTTCCTCCTTGGTAACCGGTAAGTTTTCTTTTCTACATTTGAGATTCTGTTTTGTATAGAGTCATTTGTACCCCCGTTTTTAGGTCCCACACACAAACGGCACTGCCTGGTACTGGTCTTTCTCTGACTTACCTCTCTCACGTGTGGTGGTCTCAAGGTCCATCATATTGCTGCTTGTGTGCTGGCTGAGTCACTTCAGTTGTGTCCAGCTCTTCGCGACCCCATAGAGTGTGGCCCACCAGGCTCTTCTCTCCATGGGATTCTCCAGGCAAGGACACTGAGTGGGTAGCCATTCCATTCTCCAGGGGATCTTCCCGACCCTGGGACTGAACCCTCACCTCTTGCATCTCCTTCACTGGCAGGTGGGTTCTTGACCACCAGCACCACCTGCTGCAGATAGCATTATTTCCTTTTTTACGGCCACTAATATCCCATCATATATGTGTGTGCTTCATCTTTATCCATTCCTCTGTGGGCATTTGGGTTGCTTCCGTTTCTTGGTTATCGTGGAGAGTGCTTCTGTGAACACTGGAGTACACTGTGGGACGTTTGGTAGCATCCTTGGCCTGTAATCAATAGATCCCTGTAGTTGCCTCCAATTATGACAGCCAGAATCTCTCCAGACCCCGCCGACGATGTCTTAGGAGGCAAAACTCAGTGTCAGTTAAGAGTCACTGATCAGTGTTAAAAAAGTTGGAGGGAAAAGTGGACGGATGGGGAGGTCTGGGTTGCCTATCACTTACTGAACGCTGTGCCAGGCAAGTTGCAAACATGCTCTCTCTTTCACCGGCAGGAATTTTAGGATTATCTGCAGTGTCCAAGAGGACACTGGGGTACAGAGAAGGAAATAAGACTCTCTGGTCCCTAAAGTAGTCAGGGGCAGAAGAGGGATCCCAGCCAGGTGGTCCTGGCAGCAAAGCCCACGAGCTTCCCGTCACCTCCTCACACGGCTTTCTGCAAGTTCAGGGCATTTTAGTTCTTTTTAGGAAACAAGAAAACCCAGCTGATGAGGATTGAATTGGTTTCCAAGTTATTTTGAAGCCACTAATATGAGTGTATACCTGTAAAATAACAACGAAATATAAGAAAAACAACACTTCTTTGCAGCAAAGGGTGACCCAGTAAGTACAGCATTACTTTGTTGCAAAAGAGGGGTTGGCTACATTCCCGTGTCTTTACCCTTGAACTTACTCAGAGCTGGGAAGAGTGGCAAAAGTTTCCATGTGACAAAATGCCCTCTATTCCCCCAAAGTATCCTCCTCTCATTACTTTTCTGTAAGGCTGGTATCAGTGTGATTTTCAAATATATTTATGGGATATAAGCAAAGACTTGTATATCTAAGATGATATACATTTTAATGCTCTTGTTTTAATTCACTGTGGGTGTAAGAAATTTGAGCATAGAATGTCATTTGTTAGTGCAATAATTGCTTTTTAAGAAATACGGGAATCCTGATTGGAAGTAGAATATGAGACCGAATCATTTGGTGTGGAGATTAACTCTTCAGGGACCTTCCTACTGCGATGCAATTAGCTTCATCTGTACTTGACTCCAGAGACTGGGTCTAGCGTTCGTTGCGTTAACGCCTTCCATTTCTGATGCCTCTCTGCTCACATCATTAATAAGTAGTTAGATGTGTCGGGCCGTTAAGTGATTTTAAGAGAGAATTTATTTTAACCTGTCACAAGCTATCTTAGTCTGTCCTAGAAAATAGTGATCTAAAGCATCGTCTGTTACAAACGTCACCTAAAACAACCTAGGAGATAATTTTCGACTATGTTCCTTGAAGCAAGAAAGCGTATTATAAAAATGAAATGTAGGTGTTGAATGTGTCATAGTCCCTTAGGGAAATATGGCAGCACTTCCCAAGGTAAAAGTCAGTCCCAGGAATAATTTCTGCTGCTGGCCAGGAGCCCAGGCAGGTGTAGCTGCGGTACAGGATCAGTGGATCCTCAGCCCATCTCTCTCAATAAGGCCTAAACTATCTTGTCAAATTTAACCCTGTCTTGATTCAAGTCAGTGTTTGGCAAATTATAACCATCAATTATAAGAAAGGGAGGTACCCAACCCTGCAGTTCTCCAATGCCTTAGAACCACACGTAGTGATGTTCCTAGCAGAGGAAGGAGATAAAGGAGGTGGGTTAAAAAGCTTTAAAAGCTGTGGGTTTGAGTGAAACAAGAGTAATATGGAGACTTCCCTCGAGGTCCAGTGGTTAAGACCTCGCCTTCCAATGCAGGGCCTGTGGGTTCCATCCCTGCTCCCGGAGCTAAGAGCCCACGTGCCTCCTGGTCAAAAACACCAAAAGATAAAACAGAAGCAATATTGTAACAAATTCAATAAAGACTTTACAACTGGTCCACATTAAAAAAAAAATCTTAAAAAAGAGTATTCAGCCAGTTAAATCTCTTGTAAAACTAATAGTCTTGTGTTTAAATTTCTGGGATGCTAAGGCGCCTACTTCGGGGGCCCTCCGCTCCCTTCCCCCGGGGGCTGGAGGCGGAGTCAATACGGTTCTGCCTTAGTTTCAGACCCCGAGGCAGCGCTGGGCGCTTAGTACGTGCTCAGTAAATGGTGGGTGCTGTTAGTTAAGCCCTTCAACTCTGACCCCCCTCCGCCAACTAAAACCCACTGCCAAAATTCCGTGGGAGAAGATGCAGGCTTCTGGTGAGCATACACACACTGGCAGCCTGGAGATCTGAATAATGTACTAACTGCCCAAGGAGGGGAGGGTTCGGGGCGGACCTGAGCAAAGGGGAAGCCGGCACAGTCCCCGTGCCAAATTGACTCAGCAGATTGTTTGGGATTCCGGAGAGGTTAGGACAGTAACAAGGCATTTTTATGTCCGGGTGTCTCCGATGTTGCTCCTGGGCCTGGGAATTATCTGGGGCTTTTGTTAGCATGCCTGTTTGGATTCGGCAGTCACTTCTGGGGCGGGGCTGACGGCGCGCGGGAGTCTCGCCTTCCACCGGGTTCCCAGGTGGTGCCGAGGCAGGGGCCGCAGCTTGCAAGGCCAGCCTTTCTTTAAGGGCTTGAAAATCGAAGTCCTCCCCGCCGCTCTGGTCCCCTGCCTGTGCTTCGGTTCTGCCTTAGTTTCAGACCCCGAGGCAGCGCTGGGCGCTTAGTACGTGCTCAGTAAATGGTGGGTGCTGTTAGTTAAGCCCTTCAACTCTGACCCCCCTCCGCCAACTAAAACCCACTGCCAAAATTCCGTGGGAGAAGATGCAGGCTTCTGGTGAGCATACACACACTGGCAGCCTGGAGATCTGAATAATGTACTAACTGCCCAAGGAGGGGAGGGTTCGGGGCGGACCTGAGCAAAGGGGAAGCCGGCACAGTCCCCGTGCCAAATTGACTCAGCAGATTGTTTGGGATTCCGGAGAGGTTAGGACAGTAACAAGGCATTTTTATGTCCGGGTGTCTCCGATGTTGCTCCTGGGCCTGGGAATTATCTGGGGCTTTTGTTAGCATGCCTGTTTGGATTCGGCAGTCACTTCTGGGGCGGGGCTGACGGCGCGCGGGAGTCTCGCCTTCCACCGGGTTCCCAGGTGGTGCCGAGGCAGGGGCCGCAGCTTGCAAGGCCAGCCTTTCTTTAAGGGCTTGAAAATCGAAGTCCTCCCCGCCGCTCTGGTCCCCTGCCTGTGCTCAGCACCTGTTGCCCGCGCGGTGAGAATAGCAGAGGTTCTCAGAGCGCCAGCCCCAGCCCTGGGCCAGCATCCCAGGCGACCCGGGCAAGCACACACTCCTTCAGGGTCACGGGCAGGTTACCGAGCCAAGACTGCTGGAGCCCGCCCCGGCGTCCCCCTGACCCGGGGCTGATCTCGGAGCTGCTTAGGGATAACAAAGCCAGCAGCGGAGCGAGGCGAGACCGTTCCAAACCCGAGTTTTTCTTCTTTGGCAATCACCTAATTTTCAAAATGCGATTCACAGATTTGAAAAATCCCCCGAGTGTGGAAACAAACCGCTTTTCCTGAAAGATGATTAAAAGCAGACCCCGCCCCCACCCCCACTGGAAAATTAAATGAGCGGCCGCACCGAGGTCCTCCGCTCTCACGTGTAAAGAATATTTTAATAGAGGGCCGCGTGCGCGCGCGCATGCGTACGCGCCCGCAGCGCAGAATCTGGTTCTAATTACTTGTACTTTGGTTGAACTTTGGCGTTTCCTTTGACTTTCTCCCTAATGTATGTGAGCTGTGGGCCTTGCTATCCTGCAGTGCATCCACAGAAAAAGGAGGTGGGGGGAATCCAGACCGGTTCTCTTCGGTGCCAACAAAAATGAAACCCAACTGAATGTTTTGACCAAATGCAACACTTTGCGCTTCTCCCTTAATTAGCTGAAATGACTCCCTCCCACCGGGTCCCGGAGCTCGGGGCTCCAAATTCCCCGGGGGCCATGCAGGAAATGCCTTTTGCTTTACAACTCCTTTCTTTTTCTTTTAAGGCTCGGCTGCCCAGAGAGTGCGTTAAAATACTGTCTTAATCATCGAAGGTTCTAGTAAAAAAGGCAAGACTTTCGTGACGCGGGATGCCTGCCCCGCCCGCGTCTAATCAGGCCCAAGGTAAAACCCTGAAGTCTGTCAACATGGCTTACCCAGCTGTAAATTAATTCTCACAAAGAAAAAAAAAAAACAAACAGTATACTGGGCCTTCTCTTAAAAATGTTATCTGCTGCTTAATCTAACCTTTAGAAGAATGCCAAGCATGTTAGGAATTGTGAAGGGAGCTATTGTTAGAAGCTTTCTGTGTGTTTAAATGACACTCAGGTGTGTTGTAACAACAAGGACATTTATACTGTGTTTTCTCAGGTGAGTTAAGTTATAAGCCCCAAGTCCTCTTAACATGCAATAGCATTATTATTTTTTTTTTCTTTTGGAGTGAATTAAACCTCCAGAGTTGTGACCGTGTTTAAGAAGCGGTGGCGCTTGGGAGTGCTGGTATTCGGCTTTTGTGCAGAATCTGGTCAGTGGAGACTTCGCTTAGTTCGTTTTTGTTTTGTCTGCAAACAACCTCAGAGTTTGGAGTCCTTCAGAGCTGTGCTTCTCACCATGCCAGCTTCAGCCCCTTGCCAGTCCTGGAAGAATGGGGCAGCGAGAGCAGATGTTTAGAAATTTGTCCAGCAATTTGACAGAGTAATTGTATGTCTAGAAAAAAAAAATCGTGGGTTTTTTTTTTTTTTTTTCTGTTTTTAACTTGTAGCTTGTGTTTTGAGCATCTTTTCTGAAATTCCTTTTTTTTCCTGGAGATTTCATTTTGTATCTTTTTCCCCCCGCAAGATTTGCTTTTATTACTATCAATCTATGATGCAAACAAACAAAAAAAGAAATGGTCCTTTACTGTAGTCTGAAAATCACTCATTTAAAGCAAAAGCCTTCCTCACCCCCCACCCCCTCCAGAAGGCTGCTGCTGATCATGGTCCAGACACGCCTGGAGGAGAGTTAGTATGAAGGCAATCAAGGCTTGTGATGGCTTTTCTGCAGGATAGGTGCCTCTAGCTTTGTCTGCCCGAGTGACAGCCTCCTCTGCGTGGCGGGAACCGAGAGGTTTAGCATATGGGCTAGAAGCTTCTGTTAGTGCAGGTGTGGACTGGCTGTCTCCTTTGGCAGCCTGCAGAAGGCCCCTGAGCACCTCTGGAGCTGCCTCTGCTGTGGGCCGGGACCTGTGGAGCCAAACATCCACCTCGCCCGAGCACGGAAGCTCCTGCCTGGCGGCTCCCTGACGGCCGGGTGGTGCGCAGTTTGGATGCAGCCCTGGAGGCTGCTGTTGTCGGGGAGGCAGCCACCAGCCAAAACTGAACAGGACACTAGGTGAGCAGGGAGATAAAGAAAAAGCAGGTGCCGATGAGTCCTCAAAGGCTGCTTTTCCCCAAACTGAAATTGCCCCAGGATGGCTGGAGTGCCGTTGTTTTATTGAATGACACCAGCCTCTTTTTCCCCCCGGGAAGTCTAAAAACTGCATTCTTTGGCCTGCCTGACATCGCTGAATGAGGTAATACAGGACACGTTGTCTGCTGAGCCTGCAGAGTTTTTGAGCAAAAATTTTATCATTCCATAGACTGATTGTGCTTGCTCGGAATAAGGAACAGAATGTTTGAGGCCTCTCAAGGGCATTTGATGAATCTAACTCTCATTTAAAGGGACTAATAGATTATTGATTTAAGCAGGATGACAGGGAGCAGATCAATGGCCAGGCACTCTGTAGCTGTCTTAAACACCAGAACGGAAGGGAGCTGTGGGCTGCCCACCTGGCTTGTTCCCCGCTGTCTTCATTGGGGTGGAAATAAACGGGGAACACGAGGGAAGAGGAGCACTAATACAACTTGGCCACAGTTATGCTTTTGCTGTGTTACGGAAAAAGCCCGAGATTGCCTTGAAGTTCACATCCGCTTTTATGTTGATGCCATATCCTCGTAATTCTGGCGCTCGTGTTGGCCTGTTCGCTGAAAGCCAGCTTCGGCGGTCTCACGGCACCACTGAGATTTTTCTTGTTTTCCTTCGCATTGTTTTCAGTGTCGTGGGCCACACGGAAGAAGTGAGAGACCAGCGATTATCCAGTTTGAGGGGAAGTTTGACTATATACAGTCAGTTAATTCTTTAACACCAATGGGAAGTTTTTTCCAAAGATCATTGTTTCTTGTGACATATAAGTCTTTTCTATTCATGTTTGTGTGGGATGCACGCGTAGGATTCACCTGGCAAACCGCAACAGAATCAATTCATTCTTCAAAACAGCCTGGTCACCTCTGGGAAGACTCCCATGATTTTTCTGCGCTGCTTAAGGCTTACATAGCCCTCTCTACCCACTCCAGTGTTCTTGCCTGGAGAATCCCAGGGACGGGGGAGCCTGGTGGGCTGCCGTCTATGGGGTCGCACAGAGTCGGACACGACTGAAGCGACTTAGCAGCAGCAGCAGCCCTGTCAGATATGTCATTTCTCCATGGTTCCCAAACTGCTGCAATTTGGATTCACCTGGGAATATTTTTTAAAAAGCGCTGATGCCTGGCTCCCACTCCCAGGCATTCTGGCTGTAATCGGTCATAGATACAGCCTAAGTATTAGGAAGTTTTAAAGCTCCCCAGGTAATTCTAATATACAGCCAAGTTTGAGAACCAGTGTATTATATTTCTAATTGTTAGTTTACTCTATATTGGGCCAAACTTGTCAGGGCTAAGGGATTACACCATGTGCCGTCCGTAGCATATAACATACGCTTGGCATGTTACAGCCGCTCAGGGATTTAAACAATTAAACACACGAGCATCCGTTGTACAAATATGGGAAAGTTCATAGCACTGCTGGTGAAATCACCACAGCCTTAGGAGAAGTCCACAGCGTTCACTATTGATTGCTTCCAAATAGAACATTTTCATCTGTACAGCTGTCCAGAAAAAGTCTTCTGATTCCGTCTTTGGTTATAAGTGACTCTCCTCCACTGGAAAGGCTTTTACTGACCTTTTGTAACATGTCTCAGGACTCTGAGGCCTCTCCCCTTTCAGATGCTTTGCCAGAGTTGCTCGGGATTAGATTGCCTGCAGTTCTGTTTCCTCTCTTTGGGAGGGAGGGATGCTGGACGCTCTCAACACATGAATTCGAAGAGGCATATTTATGGAAATTACACCCACTTCTAAAATTTAGGAGGCAGCTCTGACAGCTGAGTCCAGCCCTAACAGGACTCTATTTACAACTTTGCTAAACCAGCCAGATTAGCTGTTCTACATGAGCCAGTGGGACGTTAAAATACACTCTCCCCACCCTGCACACAACTCAGGACCAACCGTGGTGGTGATGACCCAGCTTGGGCCCTGGAGGGGAACTAAAAACACACAGATCAAACCCATCAGAAAGTTCTGGGAGGCATTTAGGGGCAGACTCACTTACATTGATACCTAGGAGTGTAAGTTGACCCAGCCCCTCTGGAAATAACAAAATAACCATACCTTTTGAATTTATGATTCTACTTCTGAGAATTTATCCTAAGAACATAGTCAGAGATGTGCTGAGATTAGCTACAAAGATACTCATCATGATGGAATGTATTATGGGAAAGAACATTGACAAGGAAACAAACTCATGATGCAGTAAGTTAAACAAAGTTGCAAACAGAATCTACACTATAATTCCACTTTTTAAAATAAACGAAAAACGTTTACATTCACGGTAAAATGTTTTGAAGGACAGATGCCGAGATAACAGGAATTTTCTCTGAGTGAAGGACTGTGGGTAATTCTATATGGGTTTGTTTTCTTAGATTTTTTATTTTTTCAGGGCTCCAGAAGCTTTTAATTTTTTAACTTCTCTGAAATCAGGCTGTGTCTCACAAGCACTCATGGATCCTAATTTAATTGGCAGTACTCTTTCTTAAATGATAATGTAGAATAACTATGCATTTTATAATCAAGGGTAGCTCAGGGTCAGTGACACCCAGTAATAACAACAGCAGTAGCAGTATCTTGGGCTTTTTAAAAACTGAAATATAGTTCATGTCCAGTATTGTATAAGTTACAGATGTACACTGTAGTGATTCACAATTTTTAAAGTTTATGTTCCATAAAATATTGGCTCTGTTCCCCATGTCGTGTCCTTATTGTTGTTGTTTTTAGTCCTTGTTGTTAAGTTGCTAAGACATGTGCGATTCTTTGTGACCCCATGGACCGTACCCCTCCAGGGTCCCCTGTCCATGGGATTTCCCAGGCAAGAATCGTGGAGTGGGTTGCCGTTTCCTTCTCCAGGGGACCTTTCCTAACCCTGAGATCAAACCCGCGTCTCCGGCGTTGCAGGTTGGTTCTTTACCACTGAGCCACCAGGGAAGCTCCTTGTATCCTTGCAGCTTACTTTGTATTGTTCCCCTAGAGTTTTAGCAAACAGTGGTATAGCATTTTGTACTGTTTTCTTGTTGATGCTATTATGACGCATTTGCTTTTGATGAAGCTGATTAGCTTAGTGGGAGGCATCCTTTTGTATCTGTAGCTTGATAGCTGATCTGATGAGCTTTTGTGACATCTTAAATGCGGACCTTCCTATGCAACACGTGCTGCGATTGTGCCAAGCTACCCAGGAAAGACTATGCTAGATTTATCTTCTAGGCCTGCGCAGCTCTAATGAATTCATTCCAAGATTCTTCTGAATTATGAAAATACTATAATTATAGTTGATTCTCTTCCAAAGGGATAATTAATTACTTTTAAAGGAAGCAAATGAGTATTTGAAAGCTATTTGGTTTCTAATTTTACCATTTAACAACTTAGAGGGGCATTTGGGGCTTGGAATGAAGACAAAGAAGGAAAATTGGAAAAGCTCGTGTATTAATTCATTGAATATTTATCGATTACCCACCTATGATGTGCCAGAACCTCTTCTGGGCCTGGAGCAGAGTTATAAACATTTCATCTAAGTTCCTTGGTTTCCCGAGACCCATACTTGTGGGGTAGCACAAGCAGAATATAAAATGGTGTGCACAGACATTCTAAATTTAGACACTAGTTGGGTTTTATAGAAAATAAAATGAGATACAGTGACCAGGAGTGGGAAGGGGCCTTTTATTTAGAAAAGCCATCTGTGAGGGCTGACATTTGCTCTAAGATGTAGGAGAGAAGAGGCGCAAGACGTATGAAGGTCTCGGAATTTCCAGATACGGAGAATGCTTAGTGTGATGTCCATAAAACACACCAGAGCTTGGCCTGCTCAAGGGACAGAGTAGACACCACGTGTTCAGAGGTCAGTCAAGGAGGAAACTCATTGCATCTGATGACATCGCTAAGGCACCGTATCAGGAAGAGCCTTCCTGAACACCTAGCAAGGCGTTTGCTGTCGTCGGTGACTGCTGGAGGGCTTTGGGCAGGTTCGGGAGAGAGTTGGTTTTAACTCTGGAGCAGCTATCTGACTGTGTGTTTGCAGAATGGGCCTGAGGCTGGAAGCGAGCGGGCCGCGAGGTCAGCGCAGAGGCTTCTGCAGCAGCTGAGGTGGGAGATGCCCACGATCGCGAGGCTCGCCTGGCGGCACGATCCCGGCCGGGAATGGGTGAGCGGTACGTGTAGGGAGGAGAGCCGACTTGCCTTGCTGAAAGTTGGGCTACAAGACAGTCGAGTCAGTAGAACAGCTGGTCTGGGAGATGACGAATGGTGAAACAACTGGGAGTTTAATGCTCTAAGAAATACACTGAATGTTGTAAAGTGGTTGGACCATGGAAGATTCTGGACCATTATTTGACCGCTTTCAGTCACTCCCTCCCCTACTTCCATCATCATTTATGAGCAGTTTTGCCTGTCATAGAAACAGAACCACGTCTTGCTTTGATTGGGAGCATAAATCTGGGGGCTGGGGATGGGAGAATACTGGGGGTTGAAGCTCTGTCAAGTCTGTATTTCTCATGGATTGGGGATGGGTTGATAATGAGATGGGGGTCCCCTGTTGGTAAATCTAGACTAAAGAGCAGCATCCGTCTGGGCCATTGTTAATGCAGTGCTGTGCTCTTCAAGCATTTCTTGTCCATTCAGTCACCGCGGGTTGGTTCAGATGCAAATCTGACTCCACGGGGGCTCAGTGGTCGAGAATCCACCTGCCAGTGCAGGAGACAGGAGATACAGGTTTGATCCCGGGCTGAGAAGATCCCCTGGAGGAGGAAATGGCGACCCACTCCCGAATTCTTGCCTGGGAGACCCCATGGACAGAGGAGCCTGGCGGGCTGCAGTCCAGGGGGTTGCAAAGTGCCAGGCACGACTGAGCGCACACTGACTCCATGGGCTTGAGCTGGACCCTGATGACCACAGTTTCTAATCAGCTCAGATGCAATGCTGATCTGCTGGTCTAAGGGGGACCCTGAAGAGCAAAGGTCTCGCCCCCACTGCTCTTCGTCCTGCTCAGCTCTGGCCCCGTGCTGAGACCCTCCCCGTTGTTCTCCCTTTGCCCGAAGGAGACTGACTTTTGGTTAAGTTACCGCCGGGTCCAGCAGGCCACCCCTGAGACGCTTAGATGCACTGGAAGCTGGCGGAACAGGAGTCGACAGAGCCTGGGTGTGCGGTTGAGCATCTGACTTTGTGTCCCGGCTCCACCGTGGCCCTGTTGGTGTTGGATGCGTCACTGCCCTCCTCTGAGTGTGTTTCTCTTGAGGGGAAAACGGTGATAACATGACCTCCCTCGGTGCGGAAGCGTCCTGCCGGTGAGAGACGTGCGGGACTGCTCTGTGAACTGCAGAGACCCACGTTAGAGGTAGCTCCCCCTGCGGTGCCCACCCCGACAGCTGGCCTTGTGGGCCTGTCCTGGCGATGTTGTAGCTGAACTGGGGGCGGAGGCCTGTGAACCCACTGGGGGGAAAGTCATGAACTGAAACATCTTTTCTCCCTTCTCTCCCCCTCCGCATCTCCGCCACAG
This sequence comes from Kobus ellipsiprymnus, assembly GCA_006410655.1. Classification (NCBI taxonomy): domain Eukaryota; kingdom Metazoa; phylum Chordata; class Mammalia; order Artiodactyla; family Bovidae; genus Kobus; species Kobus ellipsiprymnus. Next base: position 939,184 of record SJYR01001080.1, on the reverse strand, counting down.
CGATTGAGACCCAGAGCACCAGCTCCGAGGAACTGGTCCCAAGCCCCCCGTCTCCGCTTCCGCCGCCCCGCGTGTACAAGCCCTGCTTCGTCTGCCAGGACAAGTCGTCCGGCTACCACTATGGGGTCAGCGCCTGCGAGGGGTGTAAGGTGAGTGCCAGCTCCAGGTCTGGGACACCTTGACATCTGTCCCGGCCTCTCCAATCAGTCTGTGGTCTGGGCTGTGTTTGATGGTTTCATTTCTTCCTTGTATATCTCATTAGTTAAAAATGCAGAAACTTCTCCAGATGACTGATAGAAGCCAAATGTTCCAGGGCCCTTAAAATAACCCGTAGCGGTTCTTTTCAGGTAACAAGAGCCTTTTGAAGGCATCCTGAAAAGCATCACCCTATTTCTCTTTAGAACGTGCCGTCTGGTGTCTTTGTAGTTTCATTTTATTTTTAAATGTGACTGACAGTCCCCTGAATCAACTTGCAAAGAATCCAAGGTTGAAATTGGGATTTATCTTCTGGCTGTTTCCTCAGCCCTGTGGCCTTTGAATTACAGTTTGATTTTCAGCCTGTAGGGACTCGCTACTGTGTATGGGTCATAAATTCAGGGGAGCTGGATTTAAAATTCCAGCCTACGGAGTCGCGGAGGCTGAACATGTGTCAGAGACCCTATGGCTGCTTTGAATCAAACTAGACAGTCGTAATCGAGTCCAACAGGCTTAATTGAGTGAAAGAGCTTCTTACTTTTTTTTAAAGAGAGAAGAGAAACAAAGAATGACTTCATAGGCAGATCCAACTCACCCACAGTCTTTCAAAGGCTTTGTGTCTGTCTTGAAGCCCTTCGCTAGATACACGGCTTAACTTCTGCTCTCACCGTGGCAGTTCAGGTGTGTAGTTTAATGTGGAAAGTCACAGCCCCCCAGCCCCCGACTCCCCACCCCACAGCCCCCAGGTGCTCCAGGGCATTTTGTCTTTGGCTGCTGAGGGTGGGTACTTACTGTGTGCTCGGGGTCTGTGACAGACCATCCTGAAGTGGCGTGGCTTTGAGACCACAGCCTTTTCTCTGGTTTGCAACTCATGGGCCAGTGCTCTCGGCCAAGTTCTGGGGGGTTCTGGGGGGGTCCGCGTGGTCCTGGCTGTGCTCCGCGTGGACAGGATCGGCTGCAGCTTAGCCGGCTGGCTCTGCTTCTGAGGGTGCTCTCTGTTAGGGGCTGGGGGCCTCTCTCCCCGATGGGCTGGCCCCAGTTATTCCCACGGGCAGGGTTCCAGAAGAGGGCACCAGGCCACTCGAGGCCTCCGGAGGCCCAGAGGTGGCAGGCTCTGGCTCCTGACACGTTCTGGTGTTGGCCAGAGCAGGTCAGAAGCCCAGCCTGTTAACACAAGAGGTGGGAACATAAACTCAACCTCTCAGCCCGAGGAAGGGCCAAGACAGAAGATGAGAGGCGGGAACGCAGGGGAAGGACCAGTGGGGTCCTTGCGTGTTGCGTCTGCCACCCTGCGTGTCTGCTGGCCTGAGAACACGTGGTGGGGGGCCCAGGACCCTCACCGTAGCGGTGACTCACCCACAGCTGGCCGCCAGAAGAGCCGCATGAGCAAACACCCAAGCGTCAGCCCCGCAAAGAGATGAGGTGACTTTTCCTTCCTTCTCAAGTCATTTGAATAAGCATGTATTCATTTAAAGGGTGAGGCCCGCTTGGGGAAATTCATTATAGCCTGAGGGACATCTCTTTCTCTGGGATCATGTTGGCGTGAAAGGAAGGCCACTTCCTCCTGTAACCTTAGATAGAGTGGGCAAGGTGGTGAGCATGGCGGCCAGCTGGCAGCTGGGTGGAAAGTGAAGCTTTTGTACCCTCGAACTACTGCTCAGTGTCGGTAACCCCTCGCTGAACCTACTGAATTTACCTGAGATTTGGGAAGGGTTCGGAGAACCCCAGTTCCTTCTGTCCATGTGTTGTGCAGTGCATAAATACATCATTTTATAGTGCTCATTTGAAAGTTACATGAAAGGACACTCCTTTATTTCAGAAAACTTTGTCATCTTAGGTCCAGAAACCTTCATGGGGGCTGTTGTAACTCCACTCACCTGCTCCCTTTCTGCCCTGGGAAAAGAAAAGAGCCAGCGTGTCTGCTCATGCCAGATCCCAGGCCCTGCCCACGTGTTAAGCTATTTCACAATCTCTGAAGGACAAGCTGTTTTAGTCAGCTCTTAGTCAGCTAGTTCTCTGACCTCCTGCACAGGATTCTGACTCTTTTTAGGAAAAACCCCAACAAAAACAAGACCTGGACCAGTACAAGCAACTTTGATGAACTTGGAAAAGCTGTTCAGAGTCCTGCTGGGGTGTATCTTTTCAGTAAAGAACAGTAAGCTCAATAAGGCCAGCCAGTTGTCCAGCTTAAGGATTAAGCCCACCATAGCTTTGGACTATGGGTGAGTCTCTGAAAGCGCGGGCCGCCTTGCCCCCTGATTGTTGAGAGACTGGTCTGCATTTTGGCTTGCTGGGAAGACACAGTGACAAAATTCATAGGACTGAAAAGCTTAAGAAGCCAAAAGTATGATGTAATCACCAAAGAAAAAAACATATAACTTAAAAAACTGAAATATAACTTTTGTTTCCATTTTAAAAATGACCAGTACAGTGCAGACTTTATTGTATTAAAAAAAAATAGAACATTAAAATAACCAGCGTTCTACCCTGGGAGAGAAACCCCTGTTAAACCTGTTATATGCACGTTTTTATTTTTGTTGTTGTTGTTTTTACCAGAATAGAATTTTATATTGTACACTGGTTTTGACTTTCTTTTTAAATTTAATAATCTTTCATGACCAAAATGTAAGCAACTGCATAGTTTATAAGGCTGTACCATTAATGTAGCGGTTTATGGTACATCACAATTTATTTAATGAATCCCCTATTGTACAACTGAGGTGTTCCCAGTGTTTCTCTACTATAAATAATGCTTTGGTAAATAGCCTTCTTGTTTATCTCTGATAACTTACTTAGGATAAATTAGTAGAGGTGGAATTTCTAGGTCAATGGCTCTGGAGATTTTTAAGGCTTAAACAAATTGCCAAAATGCCTTCTAAAAGACATTTATCGGTGTAAGCTGTTAGGCTGATAGAGTTAATATTATTGAAGACCATTAGGACTCTCTCCCTTGTAATAATAAGGTAATGAGTCAAGAAACAACTTCTCAAACAAACCACAATCTGGTTGTTTATAATGGGCCCCATGCCTGGTGCCATTTCAGGCTACCAGCAGACCATGGCCCCCCGCTGACCTGTAAGCGTGGGCCCACCCTTTGCCTGGAGATCAAAGATCCCACCTCTAGACTGGAAGCTCTTGCTCTAAAGTAGGCTTTCCAAACAGAACCCAATTTACGTCTTTAAGAAGGAATACCCACAGTGGCTCCTGCCTGTCGTGGCCAGAGCGACCTTACTGACTGCTGTTTCGGGGAGAGAACCGCTGCCTCCCCAGGGACCAGGTGGCAGCATTAGCCTCAGAAGCTGATGAACGGGCCATGGACCACCTCTGGGACCAGTCAGCAGCTGTGTGTTGACACGGCATCACCATGGCAACATAACCACTAGCTATCCCACAGGGATGTCCCATTTAGGGGATTTCCAGCTAAGTGTTGGCAAATTTTTACAGGGGACAAAGGGTGCATAAAATTTTTACAGGGGACCAAGAGTACATAAAATGAACATGTGGTGCAGTTAGCTGAGAAGGTGTAACAATATAAAGCTGTAAAGCTGATTTTCAGGCGTCTTTAAGAAACAGTTGCATTGCGCATAGCTAGAATTTGTGTAAAGTTTTGACCTTTATCATATTTTATATTTCCATATTTGTAGCTTGCAAAGGGTGTGGGATCTACAGTGAGAATACCAGGATTTGACTCCTAGCTAAGCTTCTTCCTAGTTTTCTGACCTTGGGCAAGCATCTTTAATTCTCTGTGTCTCTCTCTCTTCTCAGTTGGAAAAACAGAGCTAATAAGATCGCCACGTTGTAATACTGTTGTGAATATAACATGAGTTACTGTGGAGCATGTGCTTGGCACATCGTAAGCGGTTTATATGCTTAGTTGTTGTTTTGCAGGGTCATTAACATATTATGGTGACTTTTGCACACAGTATTGTAACATCGGTTAACATCTTAGTATTCTTTCTTGTAATATTCTTTCAGAAATTCCCTGTTCCCTTGTACACAAGGAGACACTGCCTCTTTCCGTCAAGACTTAGGTTAAGACCTAGCCAGTTCTTGGAACCTCCACTGATGACGCTAGCACAGGAGTTGGCGCACTGATTGTGTAAAGACGAGACAGTAAATATTTTAGGCTTCAGAGGCCATATGCTTTCTGTTACAGCTACTCAACTCGGGCACTGTTGCATGAAAGGACCCACAGACAATATGTAAATGGATGGGCTTGGCTATGTTCCAATAAAACTTTATTTACAAAAACAGGCAGTAGACCATGTTTGGCCCTTGGGCCTAGTTTCCTGATCTCTGCAAAAGTAGACAGTGATACGTCGTATCTTGCGTGTGTGCCTAGTCGCTCAGTCGTGTCTGACTTTGTGACCGTGTGGGCTGCAGCCCGCCAGGCTCCCCTGCCTGTGGGATTTCTCTAGGCAACAATACTGGAGCAGGTTGCCATGCCCTCCTCCAAGGGATCTTCCCACCCCAGGGACTGAATCCCTGTTTCTTAGGCCTCCTGCATTGGCAGGCAGGTTCTTTACCACTAGCACCGCCTGGGAAGCCCATCCAGGTTCTAAAACTCAGAAGCTGATGGCCAGAGCATTCATGCCAAAGGCGGCATCAGCTCTTCCTGGTGGACTGTGGGCCTAGGACAGCTGCGTCCCTCTTCTGCCTGCCTGGTGTCGATGGCAACAGCTTCAGGACCACTCTCCCTATCTGTTCCTCCACCCCTCATCCCCACTCAGCTCCCGCCTCCTTATCACCCAGAGCCAGAGATGAGCAGTTTCCTTATAAGCCAGCTACTTCCGGAAACAGCTGGCTCACTTTGGAGACGTGTATGGGATATATTCTATAATCTGTCCTTGCTGTGCTCAGTCACTCGGTCGTCTCCAGCTCTTTACGACCCCATGGACTGCGGCACCGCGGGCTTGCTTGTCCTTCACTACCTTTCGGAGTTTGCTCAAAGTCATGTCCATTGAGTCGGTGATGGCATCCAGCCATCTCCTCCTCTGTCGCCCCCTTCTCCTCCTCCCCTCAATCTTTCCCAGCGTCGGGGTCTTTTCCAATGAGTTGGCTCTTCACATCAGTACATCAAAGTATTAGAGATCCAGCTTCAATATCAGTTCTTCCAGTGCATATTCAGTGCTGATTTCCTTTGGGATTAACTGGTTTGGTCTCGTCTCAAGGGACTCTCAAGAGTCTTCTCTAGCACCACAATTAGAAAGCATCAATTCTTCAGCGTTCAGCCTTCTTTATGGTCCAACTCTCAGCATCTGTACATGAGTCCTGGAAAAACCGTAGCTTTGATTATACAGACTTTGTTGGCAAAGTAATGTCTCTGCTTTTTAATATGCTGTCTAGGTTTGTTATAACTTTTCTTCAAGGAGTAAGTGTCTGAATTTCATGGCTGCACTCACTATCAACAGTGATTGTGGAGCCCAAGAAAATAGAGTCTGCCACTGTTTCCATTGTATCTATTTGCCACAAAGGGATAGGAACAGGTGTCGTAATCTAATTTATTAAATGCTGAGTTTTAAACAAGCCTTTTCACTCTCCTCTTTCACCTTTATCAAGAGGCTCTTTAGTTCCTCCTCACTTTCTGCCATTAGACTGGTATCCTCTACATATCTGAGGTTATTGATGTTTCTCCCAGCAATCTTGATTCCAGCTTGTGCTTCACCCAGTCTGACATTTCACATGATGTACTCTGCAGAAGTTGAATAAGCTAGGTGACAATATACAGCTTTGATGTACTCCTTTCCCAATTGTGAACCAGTCCAAGAACAGGACTGATTCTCGACCTGCATACAGGTTTCTCAAGAAGCAGGTAAGGTGCTCTGGTATTCCCATCTCTTGAAGAATTTTCCATAGTTTGTTGTGATCTACACAGTTAAAGGCTTTAGCATAGTCAATGAAGCAGAATTAGATGATTTTCTGGAATTCTCTGCCTTTTTCGATGATCCAACAGATGTTGGCAGTTTGATCTGTGGGTCCTCTGCCTTATCTGAATCCAGCTTGTACATCTGGAAGTTCTTAGTTCACATAGTGTTGAAGCGTAGCTTGAAGGTTTTTGAGCATTACTTTGCTAGCATGTGAAATGAGTGTAATTGTGCGGTAGTTTGAACATTCGTTGGCATTGCCCTTCTTTGATATTGGAATGAAAACTGACCTTTTCCAGTCCTGTGGCCACTGCTGAGTTTTCCTAATTTGTGGGCATATTGAGTGCAGCACTTTCACAGCATCATCTTTCAGGATCTGAAATAGCTCAGCTGGAATGCCATCCCCTCCACCAGATTTGTTCCTGGTGGTGCTTCCTAAGGCCCACTTGACTTCATGCTCCAGGATGTCTGACTCTAGGTGAGTGACTACGCTGCCATGGTTATCTGGGTCTTTAAGACCTTTTTTTGTGTAGTTCTTCTGTGCATTCTTGCTCCCTCTTCTTCTTCTGCTTCTGTTAGGTCCTTGCCATTCCTGTCCTTTATTGAGCCCATCTTTGCATGAAATGTTCCCTTGTTATTTCCAGTTTTCTTGAAGAGCTCTCTAGTCTTTCCCATTATACTGTTTTCCTCAATTTTTTTTTTTTGCATCATTCACTGAGGAAGGCTTTCTTATCTCTCCTTGCTATTGTCTGGAACTCTGCATTCAGTTGGGTGGATCTTTCCCTTCTTTGCCTTTCACTCCTCTTCTTTCTCAGCTATTTGTAAGGCCTCCTCAGAAGCCACTTCGCCTTCTTGCATTTCTTTGCCTGGGGATAGGTTTGGTCACCGCCTCCCGTACAGTGTCAGGAACCGCCATCCATAGTTGTTCAGGCAGGCCTTCTGTCTACTAGATCTAATCCCTTGATCTTTTGTATCAGTTGACTTTTCCTGCCTAACAAAAAGCCTTAATGCTTTTGCCTTAAAACAAAAGACGAAAATTTCCGATTGGTTACGATTCTCTGCAGGGCTGGCTCGGCTTGGGCCAGCTGATGCTACCCAGTCAGGACCTTGACAGTGTGACTGGCTCCTCCCCCGTGAGCCCAGCCTGCCCTCCTTCATGTGGTGTGGACAGGCTCCCATCAGTAAGAGGACAGCACCAATGTGCACACGTCTGGCTACGTCACATTTGCTCTTGTCCCTCCCACTGCCCAGGTGTGGTCACATTTGCTAATGTCCCTCCCACTGCCCAGGTGTGGTTATGCCAGCATTCAGTGGACGGAGATACGGACACCACCCCTTATGGGGACACATGGCCAAGTCACTCGCTCAGCAAAAGGTGAGGATGCCAGAGCTGGTGTGTGATCACACACCTCCTTCTATTGTGCCCTGGTGTCGTGTGGAATTAGTCCCCCAAAACTGTATTCAGGAGTCGCTGTGCTTGCTGGGCGCCATGGATACAGAGTGAGCGTGACAGACGGGCTCCTCCTGGAACAGGGACACAGACAGGCGAACAATTTGGAGTTGGAAGAAAGGATGGTCTGGTAAAGATGAGTGGAACCTGGGTCGATGGGAGATCGAGGCTTCCCAGGTGGCCCGAGTGGTCAGGAATCTGCCTGCCAGTGCAGGAGACGTGAGAGACGCGGGTTCGATCCCTAGGTCAGGACGATCCCCCAGAGAAGGCAACGGCAACCCACTCCAGTATTCTTGCCTGGAAAATCCCACGGACAGAGGAGCCTGGCGGGCTGCAGTCCATGGGGTCGCTAAGAGTCGGACACGACTGAAGCGACTCAGCACGCGGGTGAGAGCTCAGGGCTGAGAAGGAGTCAGCTGTGTAATGGGACAGTAACTGAAGTTGGACTCGAGGGACATTTCTTCCTTGCTTTCTTGTGCCCCTTAACCTCTCTCGGCTTCAACAGGTGTGTGAAATCCACACGTTGAACCCCATCCTACGCCCCAGTCGGTGCACTGATTTCTTGTTAGCCGTAGCTTGTGTGGTGTGAGGGTCCCTGCTGTCTACAAGTCCAGGGTGAGTAGTGGGCAGGGAAGAAACTGTGCTTGCTGGATTCCTTCTCTTTAGCAGGCCTGGGAGCATCTTATACTCCTGTTTCAGTTACTTCTCACAACAGCCCTGCGGCAGGTAGGCTGTATGACCACCGTGGTAACAGAGGGGAAAACTGAGGTTCAGAGAGCTTAAGGAACGTGGCCAAGGTCACACAGCTGGACCTTAACCCCACTCCCCAGCCCCCGCCTGTTTGGAAAATACCCGACTGCTTCAGCCACATTGAACCAGACGATAGGAAGCCATGGTGTGTTCTGTTCCAGAGTGTGGGGTTTCATGGGGGCAACAAATTAAAAAAACAGGTGGGTGCATATGTCAAAAGAGCAACAACCCTGTCATCTTGGTCATCTCATAAAAGAAATGACACTTTTACATTAAGAAGTAAAAGAAGAAAGGGCTTACAAAGCAGTCTTCGCCAAGGAGGGGCGGTGAACAGACGGGCCCTGCCCTGGGCAGCCTCCCAAGTGGTGTTCAGTCCGTGTTCCCTCCGCTTCGCCCTCGATGGGTGGAAACTTCCCATCCCTGAGCCAGCGCCCAGCCCCACCAGAGCGGGGGTGAGGCTTCCAGGAGGCCCAGAGCCATGTCTGATCGTGGTCACGCCGGCCGCCTACTATTTAAAGCAGCCTTGAAGAGGGTAAACTCCGCTAGCCCCCTGGGTCCCTCGGGGCTCGTTTCATCCATATTCTCATCTGCCTTTGTTTTCCTCGCCTCTGAAGAAGGAGGCTCTCATCTCCAGAATGGCCTTCGGCCACTCCACTGGTGTGGGTTTTTTTTTTTTTCCTGGCAGACAGTAAGTAGTGTGTGCAGTCACAGAGAGTTTTGCAATCAGGAAGATGGATGTCTGCACTTAATTTTAGAACTTCTATTAAATATTATAAACACACTTAGTTGTTTTATTTGACCAGGGCCATTTAAGATGACATTGGTTTGTTGTTGTTTTTAATCGACATCGATAAACATGAGCATTATGCTCTGTTTGGAAACCGTTCCGGGCTTTGCCTGTCCTTCACAGCTGCTGCTGCTGAGGGGTTTGTTGCAAGGGTCCGGTCCCAAGAACAGTGTAACACACTCAAGACAATAATGAGAGACGGGACAATGTCTGCACGCTGTCGCGGCTAAAGCTGCATTATGAAGCTGCCGTCGAGTTCATTATTTCAGTCCTTGAGCCATGAACTAAGTCCCCTCATAGATCCAAAGAACTTTTCTTTATAAAACTGGTCAAGAGTGGAGAATTTATTCTCTCACCCATCAGTCATTTACTAAACACCTTCCAAGAGACAGGCTTTAGATAGAGAAGTGAAATGGGTTTTGTTCCCAGTGTTCAGCGCATATCCGGAATGGGGCAGTTCAGTACTAGGTAGAGAGTAGATATTTCCTGACTGAGATGATGAGTGCACCAGCAAGGAGGGAGCTGGGCGTTTTCCGGGCTGTGACACGTGTGGGCTCGGGGTTCGCTGGGTGCAGAGAAGGAGACCTGTGTAGGAGGGCTTCAGAGAAGAGATGGTGTGACCACAGGCTGTGTGAGCACTTCCCAGAGGAGGACAGGGGCAGCTGTGTTCCAGGCAGAAGTTGAAGACTAGTGTGAAAGCAAGGGAACCTGGAATAGCCTGTGGAGAATCGCATGGAGAAGTGGAAATGCATCCACTTTGTTAGGGCTTCCTCGTGGTGCTAGCAGTAGAGAACCTGCCTGCCAGGCAGGAGACGTAAGAGATGCGGGTTTGATCCCTGGGTTGAGAAGATCCCCTGGAGGAGGGCGTGGCAACCCACTGCAGTCTTCTTGCCTGGAGAACCCCATGGACAGAGGAGCCTGATGGGCCACTATCCATAGGGTCACAAGGAGCCGGACGTGGCTGAAGCGACTTAGCACACACGCATCCCTCCGGGCCCGGTTGGTCCTGCACAGCCGGGTGCAGGCATCCCGGGGTCCGCAGACGTTAACGGGGCTCAGGAGGACTCACGGTCCGTCTCCCCAGCACAGCCCTGCCCTTCTCAGTCACATGTTCTGTGGTTCTCCTTTGTAGCTCTTACCCCCGTTGTAACTAACTAAATTTCTTTTAATTGATTTTTGTTGGGGCATCGTGGATTCACGATGATGTGTTAGCTTCCGGGATGCAGCGGAGTGAATCAGCCGTGCATAGACTCATGTCCGCTCTTTTTTAGCTCCTCTCCCGTGTAGGTAACTGCAGAATGCTGGGCACAGTTCCCTGCGCTGCCCAGCCGGCTCTCACTGCTTCCCTGCTTTACACACAGTAGTCTGTATATGTCAGTCCCAGACGCCCCTCTCCTCCCACCGCTTGACGCCCGTAAGTCTGTTTTCTAGACCCGCGGCTCTGTTTCTGTTTCATAAATAGGCTCACTTGGACCACACTGTAGCTTCCGCACGGAAGTGGTGTCATACGGTACTTGTCCTTCTCTGTCTGACCTGAGTCACTTACTCTGATCACCTCTAGGTCCATCCATGTTGCTGCAGACGGCATTGCTTCCATCTTTTGCGCGGCTGAGTGATGTAATTAACTTTGCGTGTTTGCTGCCCGGCTCTTCTGTCTCACCAGAAGCCTCAGGAAGGCCAGGGCTGGGGTTGCATCTGAACATTACTACCAGGGCATCGCGTAGGGCCCTGCACACAGTGGGGACCAAAGGAAGAAGTGTTTTAAATCAGGAATCAGATATAATTGTATAGTAATGAATATAGTAATAAGTGACAGGTAATAAATCAGATTAAATGGCATAGTAATGCCCATAAGTGGTATCATATGTATTCTAATTATATAACGCATTGTATCAGAACATATTGGGTTTGTGATGATATATTCATAAACATTTTTGCAAAATTTATTAACAAGATGAAGCCTTGAGTGGCCAAAATCCAGCTTATTTGCTGCCTTTCACTTCAAGGTTCACCCTTCACTGAAAAAGATACATTCTTTTTGATATCTTTAAGCAAACTCTTAAGGATTAGCAACTGGAACTTAAAAACACTGTGAGCTCTTAGTGCTTTAAAGAAAATAAAAATCTCGACATCTAGAATCTACCTCTATCTAGAAACATCTCGACAGATGAAATGACAGTCTGGCTATTGCTAGCTTTAGTTCCTACAGGGAAAACACTTTTCTTCTTCTCTTCTGCCGGACAAATGTTGTTCTAAATTGAGAAATCATTTTGGATTGAAAAAGCAGGAAAAGCCTGTCTTTTTTTTTTTTCCACGTCTGATGTAGAAATAAACAGGAAGTGGAGGGTGAATTCTGAATTCGCCTACAATCCTATATTGTTTTTTTGTCAGGTCAGCTGAGTGAGAATAGTTTATTTCATTTGGTAGTTTTAAGTGGTTTGTAAATTTTTTAATGGTTACCAAGTTCATAAGTGCTTGTTTAAATTACTTTGCTTGTCTGCTGTTTAAAAATATCTAGAACACTCTCATTTGCTGTTTTTGTTAAATAAGCCTCAAGTCTAGCTCTTGGTAAAGCTTTCTCCCCTTGTCATACAGCAGAGAAGGAAGCCCCCGTGTTTGTAGTTAACCTGTTGACTTGGGGATGCCTTGCTCCCCAAGTGACGTTACAAGTGTATGTGTTTCAAGAAGTTTGTCAATTAAAAAAATTAGCAAAAAATCAATACCATTTTTGACTTAAAGCAAGTGTGGGACCCCAGGAAGGGGGTGGTTAACTAAGTTACTTATACAAAATTCCTAGAGACCGTCATCTAAAATGAATTGTGACAATATATTACAGTTTCACCAAACGACATGAAGACTGTATTTTTGTCAGAGAAATGAAAGCATACGTCTGGGCTTTGCTGAGAGGTGATAGAAATTATGACCGAACATCACTTCTGTTTAATTAGATTTTTACGCCATCAGAGGTTATGGTTTTAGTGACTTTGGGGAGATGAGTCGTTCAGATGTCTCTCCAAACCTTTTACTGGAGAGGTTAAATAGGGAGTTTCCAATTGTGTATTTCCTTCTCTTGCATGAACTCTTAAGGAACATGAGGAATGGAATCACCTGGAAGGGCACTCCTCGTTCGTTCTTTAGAGTTTATTTTATATTGGAGTGTGGTTAATTACAGTGTTGTGTTAGTTTCCGGTGTGCAGCGAAGGGATTCGGTTCTATTTGTGCATACATCCATTCTTTTTCAGATTCATTTCCCACATAAGTTATTCTAGAATGTTGGGCAGAGGTCCCTGTGCTCTACAGTAGGTCCCTGTTGGTTACTGTTTTGTACAGAGAAGAGTATGTACGTGTCAATCCCAAACTCCTGATTTCTCTGCCCCTGCTTCCCTTGGTAATGAGGGCGTGCCTGTGTTGCCGGCCCCTGGACTCCTCTTCCCGAGGGCAGGGCTGTGCATCCCCGGTCTTCCCTCTCCAGATAGTTGCCTTTCTCCTCACCTGCATACCTGTGTTAAATTACAGAAACAGGAGAACTATCTTATATTTGTATTGCCTCTAAGTTTTTCTAAAGCACTTTCGCTTTGTGCAGTTAAATTCAGCTGAGCTTTGCTGCCGCTGGGGGAGGGGAGAAACAACCCTCCAAAATGTGTCCTCTCTGGTACAGAATTTCCTTGTCAAGTAGCTGTTCGGGGCGTGTCCCGGGCTGGTCCCTGCTCTTGTGCACAGAGATTAGGAAGGCAGGCCGCTTCCTGTGTGGCATCCGCCGGGCCCTTTGCTGCCTCTGGTTCTAACCAGAGACTGGGAGGCAGAGCACAGAGGTGGGCAAAGCCAAGCCGGCGGCGGGGGGCACGGAGCAGGCCAGGTCCCGGTCTTAGCATCAGAGCAGCTGTGGGAGGTGGAGCTGGGCCGTGAGACTGGGGACCGACCGGCTGTCAGCAATAGGAAGGTGTCAAAGTGTTAGTCAGTTGGTCACGTCTGACTCTTTGTGACCCCATGGACTGTAGCCCATCAAGCTCCTCTGTCCATGGGGTTCTCCAAGCAAGTGGGTAGCCATTCCCTTCTCCAGGGGATCTTCCTGACCCAGGAATCGAGCCCGGATCTCCTGCACTGCAGGCAGACTCTTTACCGTCTGAGCCACCAGCAATAGGAAAGCAATAGTGAATTTAGCAGAGAGCTGAGAGTTCCTGCCTGAGGTTTTATTTGCTCCTCATAAAAATTAGAGAAGTAGGTGGAGGAGGTTTTTTTTTTCCTTCCATTTCACAGGTGAGAAAACGCACCAGGCTCTACAATGCACATCCCGGATTTAGAATCTGATGCTGCTCCTGACATGGTTACTGTGGAAACCAGCCTGGATACATTGTATAGTTGTTCACTTAGTTCTCCCTGATGGTGTCAGTCTTTTCACAGCCTGCGATTCTGAACATCTTCATTTCCTGGTATCTTCTGTTTTGACATAAATACAGAGAGGCTGGGAAGGCCTTTATCAGGGGCTCTAGCCCAGCATCAGCCCACAAGACAGAAATCCCACGTAGCCAGAACGACCCCCGAAAATCCCTCCAGCAGGCAGACGGCTGAAGACTGACATATGTCTCCCATTAAGACGACAAAGCCACCTCTTCCTCCAGCTCTGGAAGCAGATCGCTAGCCCTTCCGCAGAGCCACAGACGAGATAGCTGTTTTCCGTTTTCATGTTGCACCAAAAATACGTGTCCTTAAGCACAGGAATTATATGAGTGCAACACAACACTCGTGTCCTAAAAATCACACATCTTTCTAGATATCTCCTTGTCTCTGAGTTTCTTTCATGACAGTAGTTTCCTTGGAATTGGCATTTCTCCTGTGCCTTTTACAAGCTGTATCTTTTCATTTTCTTTCTTTCTTTTATGTTTAGTTCAGTATTTTTCTACTTCAGAAAAGGTGGCTAGCTGTGTCCAGTGGCTCAGCTCTGCCAGGATGGGGAGAAGTTTGTTCTCTGGACCCTAGAACTCATCCCTGAAAAATATCTAGAAATGGGAATGAAGGTCTGCGTGCATCTCCCCCACACAAGGCTCGCATTGTCTGGGGAGGAGGGAAGGCTGGGTTCTGGCAGCCCAGCCCCACCAGAGCCTTGTTCCTTGTTCCACGTTGAAAAGATGACATTCCTCTGCTCGCAGCGGCCTGCCCGGGTGTCTGGCACCAGTTCTGTGGCCGGCACTGTCGCCCGGGGCATTTTTGTTTGGGTTGGTTTTGTTTTATTCCAGAAGCAGTGCAGTGCAGGCTGCGTGAGCGTCCAAGGTAGAGCTGTTTCTGCAGAGCTGGTGGTCAGGCTCGTCTGCACGGTCAAGGTGGCCCGCCTGCCAGCGCGGCTGCTTCCCGTTCACTGGCGTCAGAGCGCGAGAAGGCGCATACAGTGAATTTAACTCATTAGCTTGTTCTCACGTGTTGCCCAGGCAGCCCTCGGGGCTTATCGCGGCCCCCTCCTCCCTCTCAGGATTTCACGTAATGCTCCCTTTATAACAGAGATCAGTGGATTTGCAAAGTAAATATTCCAATCAAAAAAAGCAAAATCTTCAGTGACCCTATCCGTTCTGTTTCTATGGAGACTTTTTACAGAAAAAGCCTGGGGAGGGGTGGGGTGGAAATCCTTTATATTGGCTGCAGGTCTGAAGTGGAACATGTTAAATGTACTTCTTAGGGTCTGTGAGCCTTAAAATAATGAACGATGGAAAAACTCTGAGGTAGGTCAGCAAGGGAGGGAAAACTTTGGTCTTACAAAGGATTTTCATGGTTAAACAAATTTGGAGAAACTAGAACGATCAGACAATGTGAATTCTCCTCCATGCTTTTGAATCTGAAAATAGCAGCATTCTCTATAACACAGCACTGCCATTCATACGGGCTGGAAAGTCCCCCAAATCATGAAAATTATCCTGATTAGTCAAACCCCACTGGGGTCACCTGACTGCTCCTGAGGGAAATGAGAATCTCAGTGTGGATCCCGCTTCTGTGTTTCATACTCGGATTTGTCTGCTGTATGGGGACTCGGGCAATGCGGACACGCTTTCAGCCAAGAAATGCTTTTGAAAGCGGCTGTCCTTGTTTACTCCTCATTAGCCTCAAGAATGAGTCTCAGAATCTTAGAATTTTGGGGCGTTTGGGATATTTATCAGTTTCAGGGGCGTGTCGGGCTGTCTTAGATCCTCCTTCAGCTGGTTGGTCCCCTAAATGAGACCGCGTATGGACCCAGGACCCCACGAGATAGCGCTTGCTGGCTTCTCTTCCATTTGAATGCAAGTATATCAAGTTTACGCTCTCATCAAAAACACTGTGCTAAAATGCTTGAACAGCCTTCAGTCCTGTTCATTGAATGGCAACAGGAGAAGTGTGCCAGAGATTATGGGAAAGGGCGTGAGAGATTGATCCACTGCTTCCAGTTATTTTTTCTTGAAAGGGAATTAAATGTAAACTTCCTCGCTCGTTGGTATTTTTGGTCTTAAATTATTCCCTGAATCAATAAGAGTTAGGTGAGAACTATGTTCTGTTTAAATGAGTTTTTGGTGCTAATTCTCTTGACCACAAATTAGAGCCGCATGGATCTATTATAGTAGAGAGTATAGATATATATTTATTTCTGTAAATATTTGTGGCCGTTAGGTTCTACACAGAATTATGAATTATGTCAAAGCCCGAAAGGGCAGGTGGCCACCACTGGATACATTCGGATTTCGACCCAAATAATGAAGTCATGTCGTTGCTCTCCCTACACCCGTGTGTGAGATGTTTGCAGCGGATTAACGTCACGGACCCAGTGGTTTAAGAAGCCTAAAAGAGTGTTCTTTAGTTAATAAATCTGGTCAGGTGTTTCTTTTCTGCTCGGTTCTTTTCCACCCGTTCATTCTTCATCAGCCCTGGGCCTCAGAAACAGTGTTCCTGGGGCTTCCCTGCCGGTCTAGGGGTTAGGACTCCGCATCACAGGCTCTCCATCGCTGCTGCTCGGGAAACAGATGCCGCGTGCCACGTGGTACAGCAAGTTAAAAAGAGAAAAGAAAGGAAGTATTCCTGCTGTCCGCAAGGCACACTGTTAGAAACGGGAGCTCTGGGGGGAGATGAGGGTGGAGGCCTCTGAGGAGCTCTCTGTGTGGGTGTCAGGCCCCAGGGGGTGGGCTGCATCCGCGACTCGAGGCACTCCCGCATCAGACGGGGAAACTGACCACAAGTGACCTGTAAGGATTTTAGCACCTTCTTTTAGGATATCAAGGCGGAAGTTCCTACAAAGGAATATAAAAGTGATGTAAATAAGATGGAAAAAAAAAAGATCTACATACATTTTGGAAACTTTGTACCTTCGTAACTCCTGTTTTCTCTTCCTCAAGCCTCCTGGGAGCAGGAGGAAGTGTGGGTCCACATGGTTCTAAGGCCCTGCGGGGCGCAGGCCACGTCTCTGCTCCCACTCACAGCACGATTCACTGCCCAAAGCGGTTCATGTGACGCTGCCTCATCCAGGGGAATGAAACGCAGTCCTACTGTGTGTCTGGGAGAATTGCTAGGGTTTACCCTATGGTTGTGTTAGCCCCCGCCCTGTAATAACTTGGGCCAAAGGGGCAGAAGGAGGAAAAGATGTTGCAGGCAGGATTGGCTGGGTGTGTCCTAGCAGACAGGAGGGGAAGACGGACAGCTTCAGCAGGCACCCTGACCCGTTCTGCTTTCGTCTTCAGGAGGAGCGTTCTGCTCTGAGTGCTCAGGACTTGACCGGGGCGTCCAGCCCACGGTCCTGCTGTCTCTCCCCTCCACCCGCTGCCACGCTGCTCTTGGCAGGGAACCGGTGATGTAAGAACAGCACTGGGCTCATCTTGCCACCTGATGAGATAGATGGCGTGTTGCTGTCTGCCGAGGGCGACTATTTTCTTATCAATTATTAAGGTCACTTCTTGGCCTCACGTTGAACTGGTTTTGAATTTCAAATATTGGTCATTTCCCATTTGTCATATACACCAGTGAAATAACAGATGCCTTCCTTTCATTATGAAAAATCCTGTGATTACTCACAAGTACGGGGCACAGTGAGAATTCATGAATACAGTCAGTTCAGTCGCTCAGTCATGTCCGACTCTTTGCGACCCCATGGACTGCAGCAGGCCAGGCTTCCCTGTCCATCACCAACTCCTGGATCTTGCTCAAACTCATGTCCGTCGAGTCGGTGATGCCATCCAATCATCTCATCTCCTGTCATCCCCTTCTCTTCCCACCTTCAATCTTTCCCAGCATCAGGGTCTTTTCCGATGAGCTAGTTCTTTGCATCAAGTGGCCAAAGTATTGGAGCTTCAGCATCAGTCCTTCCAATGAATATTCAGGACTTCCGGTGAATACAGTACCGCCTTGCTTTGTGTGTGCTAAGTCACTTCAGTTGTCTGACTCTCTGCGACCCCATGGGCCATAGCCTGCCAGGGCCGTCTGTCCTTGGGATTCTCCAGGCAAGAATACTGGAGTGGGTTGTCATGCCCTCCTCTAGGGGATCCTCCTGACCCAGGGATCAAACCCGTGTCTATTAGTCTCCTGCGTTGGTGGGCAGGTTCTTTCCCACTGGTGCCCTTGCTTTGTATAACACATTCATTGTGTGTAGGTGAGGCAGAGAGTAGAGTCCCTCCTTCTTAGGGTTTAGTTTCTGAAATAAGTGCGTGTGGTAGAAAAAAATTTGCGCAGGGTTAAAATGACCCTCCGTCATCCAGACAGCGTGCTCCAGGTTACCAGTGCTGCACAGCAAACTGTCACAGATGCTAAAGACATAAAATAGCATCTTACTTATTCATTATCTTGCCTCCTGGGTTCTGTGGGTCAGGAGTGTAGACGGGACATGGTGGGAATGGTTTGTCTGAGCCCCGCTGAGAAGACAGTGTCTTCAGTGCCTGAGGTCTGGGAGGTGGCGGCCTCGCAGGCGGCTTCAGTCCCGTATCTGGTGGTCGGCGCTGCTTGATGGCTGGGCCCTCAGCCGGCCTCTGGGGCAGAGAACCAGCCGGGACTTCTCCGTGCGGCGTGTGCTTCCTCACAGGACGGTGATCATGGAGTCTGTATTACACTGTGGGCTCGGAGGCCCACAAGGGAGGGCTGCGGGAGACGAGGGAGGCCGTTTTACAGACGAGAGACGTGGCCTTTTATTTCCTAGTCCCGGAAGCCCCAAGTGTCCCTGCGGTCGAATGTCTGCAGCTCACCCCGGTCACAGACCACCCCCCGGATTCAGGGGAAGGCGCGCAGAGCCTCCTCCCATCGGGATAGAGCCAGGTGGGCTGAGAAGAGCATCTCGGGGGCAGGGGTAACGCTGTGGTCATCCTCGGGAGGTCCAGCCTGCTGCCGTGGGGCTCTGGTTTGAACCACAGCTCTCTCTCCAGCTGGACGCCAGGGGAAGCAGGTGGTGTGTTCTCGGGAGCCCGTCATAGGGAAGGGTGGTCTTCATGGACTGGGAATTCAGGGGAAGGCGCGCAGAGCCTCCTCCCATCGGGATAGAGCCAGGTGGGCTGAGAAGAGCATCTCGGGGGCAGGGGTAATGCTGTGGTCATCCTCGGGAGGTCCAGCCTGCTGCCGTGGGGCTCTGGTTTGAACCACAGCTCTCTCTCCAGTTGGACGCCAGGGGAAGCAGGTGGTGTGTTCTCGGGAGCCCGTCATAGGGAAGGGTGGGTCTTCATGGACTGGGAGGACCACCGGGGAGCTGTGAGGGCCCCATCGCTGGTCTTGCACTGAAGGGGACCCACTTCCTGAGCTTGGGGCAGCTTGGTGCTCGGCTCCCACCCGCCTCTAGGCTGCTGTGGGCGGGCTCTCACTTCACAGGTGACCGAATGAAGCACACGGAGGCTGTGCGTCGTGCCTTTGTTGACAGAAGAGGAAACAGTGAACCAGAGGCAGGGGAGCCCGGCTTCCGGAAGAAGGCTGCCCGCTCAGCCCCGTGCCCTCCTCAGGCTGTGTCGGTCGCACGATGATTGTTTTATTGATTCCAGGCCACTGGGTGAATTGTACTTTTGCAAATGAGGGCTCTAACGTGAGATGTTCCCGTGCTTCCCTGAGCTCCCCGCCAACAGAGTTATTTATTCTTTTTCGGGCACGCTATTCCCATGCGTGGTCAGGGTGCTGAATTCCCACGGACTTCGGCCGAGATTCTCTTGGCCTCAGCTTGGAAGTTGTCTGTGGGCCTTTAATTACACCCTCTGGCAAAGGAGAAAGAGCACTTGAAACATGCATAAATTCTGTACATATTTCCAAGGTTGGGCTGGTTAAAAAATGCTGTCTGTCTGTCTTTTTTTTTTCTCTCTCTTTGAACTCGGACATGAATTTTTGTAAAGTACAGCGTGTCAAGGGAAGGGCAGTGAGAAAACAGGCAGGGGTATTTACTTAAGAATTATGGTGCACTCATGGGTTTTAGGGTGGTAGACACCGTGTTCTGGGACGCTCGGTGTTGGACTTTGTTTAAATGGCTGCTTTTAAAAATCTCAGCTTTGCTGCACACAGTCTTACGTGATCCATACCCCTCTCTGACCACACATTTTATTTTTCTTTTGTACATTTCCTGTTAGATTAAACCCTCCAAAACTGTTTATTACTTTGTTCCCATTTAAGATTAAAACATGAAACCATGAAATGTATTGAATTTTGTTCAAGTCCTTATATGAGTACTTGCAGTGACTTTTTAAAGTTTCAGACGTCATAGGCCTCCCTGGTGGCTCCGTCGTGGGAGACCTGGATTCGATCCCGGGGTCAGGAAGATCCCCTGGTGGAGGGCATGGCTACCCACTCCAGTATTCTTGCCTGGAGAATCCCATGGGCAGAGGAGCCTGGCAGGCTGCCATCAATGGGGTCTCAGAGTCGGACACGCCTGAGCAGCTAACACGCGTCATGGGTTTAAGGAAACAGAGAATGCTGAAGTGGTTTTGTGGCTTTGGCTGTGACTCGGTGAAGCAGAGTCGTGAGGCACTGGGAGTCTTCAGGTTCCTTCCTTGGCTTCATGAGGTCACCACCTGAGCTGTCTCTATAACGGAGGCGGGACCTTCCCCGACTGCAGAATACATAGGCCATGTTAATTGCACCGTATGTTTCTAGCCCTCCGCCACCAGACATGTTCAGTAAGCCACATGGAAGTGACACAGGCTGATCTGGCTTCCTCTTCCGTCCCCCTTCACGCATTACCTGCTGTGCAGCGACCAGGGAGCTGGAAAAGAGCTTTAATGACCCACATACTGACCGTATTCCCGAAGCACGAAAGGCTGGTTGTATTCTTCGGAAAAGGGTGAGCTGTCCCCTTCCCCAGCAAGCTCAGTCTTGGTGAGATGGAAGGCGGCAGGCCTGTGGCTCCTGCGTCCCCTCAACCTGAGCTGGTGCTTTTCTCTGGCCCTGGAAGTCGTATCGCCCACTCTCTGGGGCAGAGCGACGGAAACCCAGTTTCATCTTTCCTGGAAAAGGATAATAGCCGCTGAGTGTTAGGGTTATTGGAGAAACGTGCACTGTCATGTGTCCCAGAGTTTCTTTAGGGAGGAAAGCACTCATCTAGCACGTACCCTGTGCTGGACACACATTTCAGCTTGGTCCACCCTCCCCATGACTTTATGAAGAAGCTGCCACTGCTCACAGTTGCAGGGGAGACCCCAGCTGGTTTTCCTTTCTCTTTTCTTCTCCTCCTCCACCTGTGCCAGGCCCCAGGTTAGATTCAGATGGGAACTGAGGTCACTGCCTTTCATCTTGAATATTTTCTGACTCACTCCTCCTTGAAAGGCAAGGAGGCACTTTGGTTGTGTTGCACATCATTCTAAAGGTAAAAGTCACGACGTAGTCTAGTCTGTTTGAGTTTTTAGGGAAAAGGATGCTAGATCATTTTGCGCAAAAATGAACCCCGTTAAGAAGTCGTGTGTACTTTTTCTTACTGGAGTTAGTTTTACTACTGGAGTTGAGAATCTGGGTGCGTAGCAGAGAGCCGGGCAGGTGAGTCATGTGGGCTGATTTCGGGCAGTAGAGAGTGATGGGAGTGTGATCAAGATACTGGTGATGTTCCCATTGATCGCTAGCCTCTGTCAGTGGTGTTCAAGCTTTAGTGTGGATCCGACTCACTAGGATGGCTTGTTAAGCCATAGATTGCAGGGTCGTGCCCCCAAAGTCCCAGGTTCAGGAGGTCTTGGTGGCCCTGAGACTGTGCATTCCCAGCACACTCCTGGATCCTCCTGTGGCTTGGGCCACATTTGAGAGTCGCTGCCCTGTGGAATGTGGGACTAGCATCGTCAGCTTGTCTAGTATTTCAAATGAACCTCTCTATTCCTTGAGGATTGTGGCTTTTTCAGGGTCTCCTCTGGTTCTCCTGACATTTTGCTACTGGAAAGAAAAAAAAAATGCTCAAATCAGACAAGGATTTGGCAAGAAAATATTAGGCAGAAACATCAATCTCTTTTGTGATTGAAATCTCCCACTTTTTAGATGTTGCCAACGCATTTAAACATTTTTAAGGGACTGTGCTGGCCTCCGCTGAGCCAAAATAAACATATCTGTTGGCCCAGTTCAGCGTACAGATTAGTCATTTGCAACTTCTGCTTTAGATGTTAAGAAGATAAGGTGGACGAGAATACAAGAATTCAGTTTTTTTTAATGTCTTCTCTGCAATTAAAAGTCTCATGAAAAGCTTTACAGCAGGAAAAAAGAAAAGCTAGTCCCGAAAGCCACAGCATGTGCTTTTATAACCAGAAGTGGGAATCCATCAGCTGTTAAAAGGATCAGATAGGTCCCTGGGTTCGGCAGAGGCATCCTGTGAGCCACGGTCCCTGCTGAGGCCTGGCAGCTGGGGGCAGACCTGGCTGCCGGGAAAGGTCCTGGCTGGGGCAGTGCTGCTCCCAGCCTCGAGTTGCCACCCCTGAGGTCCTGCTCAGGCTCCCCTCACCCCTCTCTGCCCACATCCAGCTCGTGTTCTTCCTCACCTTGCCTCACTTATTGTTTCAGCTTCACTCGTACCTCTTGCCGCTTACAGTTGTGTTCTGAGATGGTACTGCTAGCACCTAATGTTTTTAATCTCTTAACACATATTTTTAAGCTTCCTACGTAATGACCGTGTTCTGGCTCAGGTGGTAAAGTATCTGCCTGAAATGCAGGAGACCCGAGTTCGATCCCTGGGTTGGGACGATCCCCTGGCGAAGCGAATGGCTACCCACTCCAGTGTTCTGGCCTGGAGAATCCCCAGGGACAGGGGAGCCTGGCGGGCTACAGCCCATGGGGGTCACAAAGAGTGGGACATGACAGAGCAATTAACACTTTCACTTTCAACATAACTTAGCTCATTCCTTTTCATAACAACGCCACGAGATGGATAATGTCACTGTCCCCATTGTAAAATAAGAAAACATGGTACACAGAGGTTATTACTTGTCCAAAATCAACCACACAGTTACTCACAGGCAGAGGTGGGACCTGAACCCAGGCCTGCCCGCAGCAGGACCCAAGCCCACAGCCACCAGACTGACTCTCCACTAGGGGTGCTAAGCCCTCGTCTTCCCTGTAGGACTTGGGCCGGCGGGGAGACTGCGCCTGCAGCCCACAGAGTGCTTTCCACCTGCCCCAGATCTCCATGTGCCGTGCGGCTCATCACACCTTTGTCTCAGTGCAGATATGATTCTGCGCGGCAGAGGCCACGTTCACGGCTCTTTGAAATGTCTGGAGTTGCCTGCTGGGCCTCGTGCAGGATTTCTTAGATCACAAGCCTTTGATAAGGTATTTTAATAATCATCATTTTGCTCTTAGCAGAGCGTGTGCTCGGATTCCAGGCACTGCTGTATTCAGGACTGGCTGGACCAGCGCCGTTTGATCAGAATGCAGTGCTAGCCGCTGCTTGAGTTAAATGTGTCACGTGAGGTGTACTGGCAGCCTCGTTTTTCAGAAAGTAAAAAGCATCGAGTGAAGTCAGTGTCAGTAATGCACGTTGTCTTATTCTGGATCCAAAATATTTCAGTAGAACCATTGAGACGCTTTACATTACTTTTCATACTGAAGTCCTCCAAACATGAGGTTATGGTCACACTTAAAACAACCCCGGTTTGGACCAGCCCCATTTCAAGGACTCCGCAGCCACATATGGCCTGTGGACGGCACAGCAGGGGGGCTGAGAGGCGCGGGAGCCGCACCCAGAGCTGGCAAGCCCGCGAGAAATCCCCGCAGCGCCTGGTGTTGGGGACAGAGGGGTGCAGGGCAGCAGAGAGTCAAGAAAGCATCTGGATGTAGTTAAAGAAGTGATTTTGGAGGAAGAAAATGGGAAACTTTGGGGAAATTTTACTAATTGGTGGAAAGTCTGGTTGGGGGAAAAATATGCATATATAGTTTCTCTTTACTGGTTTATTTAAAGAAGTTCATTTTTATTTGGAGCTAGGGAAAAAATTGCCCATACCACAGCTGAGGATGTCAGATCCTGAAGAGAGAGAACTTTGGAAACAGCGATGTAAGGACCAGAGTTATTCCATTTGAATGACTTAGAGCTTTTTGACCTCTGGACCCCTTTCAGTGGTCTAGATCAGAGGAGCAAAATACATTTTTTAAATCCTGTTTTCTTTCTTTCCTCCTAGCAAAAGAGCGTGCCTTCCGCTCTCACAGAGGTTTGGATGGTGCAGAGGAAGCGTTGCCTTTCTGAGGCTTGCTTTGGTAGCAATGGGGAGAAAAAGACACAGCAAAGCCCAGAGATAAGAGCCAGGGAGGCTGCTTACGGGTAAAAGTTCTCGGGATGCGCCGTGCCAGCCGCACAAGCTGGTTCCATTCTCCACGTTAGTTAATGGCTAGAGCCTGTGCTGCCATTTGCTGAGAGAGCACAGTTTAAAATATTTTATCATTAAGCGACAGGGAGTTGGATAACGAAAATGAAGCACGATTATAAAATGCTAATTATTGTTCTCGAGTGCGTCTTGGGCACTCACGAATATTTGCAGCATAATTTGCTTTATTTATTATTTCAGTTTGGTTATAAATGTTAATTCAGTTACAGATGGTATGTTGGCAATTTACAGAGCCATAAAGTTATTTGGAAATCCTAATATTTTCAACCAAAATGTTCTGTTAGTGATGGATGGGCTAAATTAAAAAAAAAAAAAAAAAAATCCTGCTCTTTAGAGTTAAAGACATTAATTGGCAAGTAGCCTTCAGGGATTTCCAGATTCCTGTGAGCTGCGTTTAACTCCTTACAGGAGTAGAGGGCATGGTTCATAGTTGAGAGTGGTGATTTTCTTCATGAGAAAGGATGGGAGGAAGGAGGTCTCTTTTTCCTACCACCCTCGTAATATTTCTTCAAGGCTGAGATTTCTGTTTTGCTGTCTGGTTCAGGGCACTAAAGACACATGCTTGAAACCACGTTTTCTGTGTACCACGTCAGTGGTTTCAGAAACCCTGATGTTGATAGGTTAGGTGGATTTGTGTGCAACCCTGTATTCGTGTGTCTATGTGTGAGAGAGACAGAGATCCTGTTTTCTCCAGCCTCACTGATGACTTAAAAATAGATGTTCGTTTCAGACCAGAGGTTGTCAAGCTACAGCCCACAGGCTAAATCTGGTTGGCTGCTTTTTTTCCTTCAGCCCAAGAGCTAAGAATAGTTTTTGCATTTGAAAAGCTTGGAAAAAAAAAGTTATAAAAGAAGACTTCGTGACACATGAAAACAATAGGAAATGCAGATGCGGCGAGCGTGGATGAGTTTTCTTGGGACGCAGCCTCGCTCCCTCACCTGTGAACTGTCTGCTTGGTTTCCACTCAGCCACTGCTGGCTTGAGCCTTTACAGCGGACACTGTGGTTCGCAGCCTCAAAGGTTTACATCTGGCGCTTTACGGAAGGAGTCTGCCAACCCCTAGATTAGACCATCTAAGAGTTCGTTTCCAAAATAAAGCCTTAACCTTTTTTTAAAACGAAACAAACTCGATTACAGAATTTATGGAAGGGTAAGAACTTCAGGGAGCAAATAGTTTCAACACACAACTCTTCATGTTTGAAAGCTGGAAAGGAGATTCGAAATGTGAGCCCTGGCTTCCTTCTTTTGTCTTGATGTTGGTATTTAAAAGAAGTGACCTTATACTACTAATGTAAATAATTTTATGCTTCACGTACACGCACTATGCCCAAAACATTCTCTTTGCCACCCCACCCCCCGCCACAAATAAGGATAAAAGTAAAGATTGTTTTCTTTTATTACCAAATTAAAAGCGTAAACTCAGCCATGTTCCAGGATTGTTCTGTTTTTGTGAAGGATGGTACATGGACGCGTGGTAATATCAGAAAATATGGCTCCCTTCTATTCCTTGTTGGGAGAAATGTCATTCTTTACCAAGAAATACTGTGCTTAATTAATTCTTGCTCCTAGGAGGTCAACTTGGGGCACTCATTATGGCCTTAATTGGTGGTATAAATCCTGAGAGCCCAGAGGAAAACACATTTCGTGGTGAGTGGTCTCCGGCCCTTCCGGCAAGCGCACACCAGTGCCGGCCCATGTCGGAGAGCGACAGCTTCTGGTTTGACGGCTTGGGGTCTGGCCGCCCTGAGATTAGGTTTAAAGGCCAATGTGCAATAAGAACAGAAATGCCATGACTCGTCCCGGTGTTTTGCATTACACAGTGTGAGACAACCCACTACCTTCTGACTTGGAAAAATCTGTTGCTTTGAACTCCGGTTTTTTGTATTAAATTATAGTCATTATACGGCCCATCTGGAATCTCCTGCCAGGCCCAAAAAAAAAAAAAAAAAAAATCATCTTACAGACATTAGCAAAAGGAAGTTAAGTGTAATTTTTTTTAATTGTCTACTTTTCATTTCCATTTATTTTTTTTCCCTTTTATTGGAGAAACCAGATGGAAAGGAAGGCAGGAGCCTCTCCCTCTGCCGGTTCCCTTTTGGGGCGGAGGCAGAACATTCCTGCCTGCCGCTCCCCTCGCGCGCTGGCTGACTCGAGGTGATGACCGGGAAGCTGCTGGGAAGGGCAAGAGTTCAATCCAAAGCTCATGCCCAGTCAGGGTGCCAGGTTGGGAGGGTACCGCCCGTGTGGGGGGCTGACTTAGGGCTCTCACCCAAGTGATTGCCACAGATGCCCTTTGACAGCGTGCAAAAGAAGCTCACAGATGCCCCGTGCAACGCAGCTCATCTCTGCATCCTGCTCTGGACTTGGCTGTTTTGCTGGGAGCTGTCTGTTGTGTCTGGGAGACTTGAGCTCTCTCTTGAGCAAAGTAGAGCCGTCCCACAAAAGGCAGAGACCTGAGCTCAGGCTGGAGATGTGGGGGGACCCTGTGTTTTCTTTCAGACTCCCAGAAATCTCAGACATCAGAGCTGGAGGGCGGGGCGAGGTGATTTCAGATGTGTGCACCGGAACCGCAAGAGTTGCTCGATGCGGATCCGAGACCCCCCACGGCCTTCCTCCTTTTTCTCTTGGCTGGCCCTCTGCTCCGGCAGAGTCCTTTTGTGACGGCCCAGGGTTCTTGTCCTCCTTGGTCAGTGGAAGCTGACTCCAGGCCAGAACGGGAAGTCAGGCTAAGCTTTACTGGGGCCCCTGTTGCAGAGGTGGGCAGTGAGAACACGTGGCGGGCGCCCTTGCCCACTTGCTCCTTATATGGGGTGAGCGTAGGGGTGTGGCCGGGGTCAGGCTGGAGGGGTGGCTGAGGTGGTCTGCTCACCCCGTGGTGGTTTTCCTACCCTGCTTTTGCTCCCAGGTCTTCACAAGTAGCATTTGAGTTTTTGGTCTTTCTGTATCTTTTTATCCAGAGTTTGCCCCCATTGCTCATGCACAGGGTTATTTTTAGGACCTGATGGTTTCTTTGTATTTTGTGGGTGGAGGAGAGGTGTGTCCAGTGCGAGCACTGCAGCCAAGGGTCCCAGGCCCCAGCCTGTCTCAGTTTGGCAAACTTGAGTCGTTCCCCCACGCGACCCTCCACCCATCCTGATGAACAAAGGTTTCCCAAAAGCCAGCCCAGGCACTGGATGTGGTGCTGAGGATATAAGAGCTAAAGAGCTGTGACAAGTTTTCGGCTTCGTAGAGTACATCAGAACCACTCTGTAGCCGTGGATTTGCCCAAATGAATTCCTGAGTTGCTGTGTCTGGAGGGGACGTTTTAAATTTAGATAACGGTGAGACAACTTTTGGACCACATACCAACATACCCAGTACCTGTGGGCATTTGAGGAGAGGGATTAGGACTCATTTTGAATTTCTTTTTTTCTTTTTCTGGCTGTACCACGTGGGATCTTAGCTCCCCGACCAGGGATCAAGTCCTCGCCCCAGAGTCTTAACCACTGGACCACCAGGGAAGTCTCTAATTTTGAATTTCTGAGTAATAGATCCTTACATCAGGTTCCCGTCACAGGTTTGTAAGTTTATCATCTAAATATATTTTTGTTGCTCTAAATATTTTTTTCAGATTAGGACAAAGTCTGCAAGCATACCCAGCCACGTCTCCTGATGCTTCCCGTCTTAAGACACACCTGAGATTTGGTGGCAGAGTGGGGGGGTGCTGGTGGTCCCCTCCTTGCTTACCTGGGATGGCCTTTGTGCGGTTGGTACCTCACTGGTTTCCTCAGCTGAGAGCTTTTTTTAAGCAACCAGGCTCTGTCCTGCCCTCATTTGATACAGTAATAGACACACATTACCGATAAAAATGGGGGTTCCTCTGGGCTCCATGGTAAAGAATCTGCTTAACCAATAACAGAAGAGGTGGGTTTGATCCTGGGTGGGGAAGAGCCCCTGGAGAAGGAAGTGGAAACCCACCCCAGTATTCTTGCCTGGAGAATCCCATGGACAGAGGAGCCTGGTGGACTACCGTCCACAGGGTCGCAGAAAGTCGGACGTGACTTTACAACTAAAGAACGACAGGTGAAAATAGTGACTCCGGATGGCTCATCCTTGCAGCGTGTTGAAGGTACCTTCACAAGGTGGGTGAGTGTGGCTTTCAGAGCTAGACCCCGTGGCCTCTCCAGTGCTCACCGTGCGAGGCGGTGTCACGTACCACTCTCCGCTTGCAGCCAGGCAGATAAGGTATCAGCACAATTAAAAGTGAAAACTAATCGGGCGGCTTTGCCGGTAGTGAACGCTTACAGAACACACACTGATACAGTAGGCTTAAATAATTCACGGTCGGCACTTTCTTCTTCAACCTGTAAATGAGGATGCCGAGTGCAGACGGGCGGCAGGACACCCTGTCTCCCCCACCCCCGCCCCAGCCCATTAAGATAACAAGATGAGGACCATGACTGGGGTGTTGGTGGAGCATCACGCAGATGAACATTAAAAATTCAAAGAGCTGGCGCTCCGAAATGCTTGGGGTAAGCAGCCTCGTAAAAGCCACTTGGAAACCTGAAGTTACAGATGAATTCAGCATCGCCTCTTTCGGGTCGCTGCCTGGTGTCTTCACAAGACCCGTTCTCGTGCCCACCGAGGTGCGAGGCTCAGTCCTGATGCGTCTCTCACGGCCGGCTTTGGGTGCACCCAGCAAGCTTAAGGTGACGTTAAAACAAACAGGGATTTCTACATGTTGTCTTGTCTCCTTGCCTCCACTGACACGTTAAATCTCAGTCAACCAGAGTCACATGACTCACAGCAGCTTCTCCAGCCCTGGAGGATTTCTCCCACAGCTCTGACCCCTGTTGCCCCTCACCCCGCCCCAGTCCAGATCCCCCAAGTCCGGTGACAGGGGTGGTCCCAGAGAGTCAGAACTGCTCGACTGTTCATGGAAAGTCGCTCAGTGGTGGTCCCAGGTTGGCTGGACCAGCTAAGGGGCCCAAGCTCTTTTTTTTTTTCCTACACCTGCCTGTGGACATCTCCTAATTATTCATTTGAGAAAACTCTGGATAAAAATACCAATCCTGAAAGCGTGTATGTTCCAAAGAAGAAGGTCAGCCGTGGCCAAGGAAGTGTTCAGTCCTGTTTGATCTAAGGAAAATAATTCCCCAAATGCTGTGTCCAGGCAGCTGCTAAGAGAGAGGAAAAGTTCTTTTAGATGAGTTCCAAATAAACACACCCTTCCAAGTTATCTACTTTGTCCTGGGAAGGAAAAAAAAAAAAAGCCTGGAAGGATAAATGAAGTTCCATGGAAGTTCCATGGAATGGTCATCTGAAAAGAGCAGATGTGAGTGGAGCGCCCCGGAGCCCCCTGGGGTGCCCTGCTGGCGGGGAATGTGGGCTCCGAGCGCAGGGACGACACCACACCACCATCCCAGCCGCAGTGGGACGTAGCCACGGAGGAAAAAAATGTCCCTTTGATACAGGAAACAGGAGAACAGAACAGTTTTTCATTCAGGATGTGTGTTTCTTCTGTCTAAAGCCAGCAGTTTTGGAAAATGAAGCTACGTGTTTAAAAATAAGGGCTCTGTTAGGAAAAATAAAATGTGTCTCCCTGCATTCATTAGCTGCCTTTAATTAAAAACTGGAGAGCACTTGAGAACTGGCAGGTGCCTCCTTTATGATGGGACCGATTTTCCCGCGCTCTTCCGTGTCGTCAAAAGGCTGCTCCTCCTCTTATCATCGGAAAGCCAGGATGAAATGGAGAAGCCGAGAAGGCTAGCACTTAAAACATGCACTGTGTGTGTTCTGCCAAATCTTCTCTTATAAAACAGGCACGGAAAGCACAGGAGTCACAGTCTCCGAGAGCCGCAGCTCCAGAAGTGCATTTTATAACTCGGGGTGCTTGGGTGGGAGCTGTAATGTGCTAATTGCAGACGAGTTCATGCTGTTCAAAGAACTTTACCTTTTGCGCTGGGGACCTGTTCAGTCTCAGGTCTTGGCACTGTGCTGACATAATATTGCAACTTTAATTTTAAAGATCAAGAAAGAGGAGCTAGGGTGAAATTTGAGCCGATTTCTGACTAATTTGGAATAAGGAAGAAAGGAGTTTGGGATAAATCACGAAGTTGGTATTGCTGTCTGAATTTCTAATACTAGAATTTCATGCAATGCGGGAGACCCGGGTTTGATCCCTGAATCGGGAAGATCCCCTGGAGAAGGAAACGGCAACCCACTCCAGTATTCTTGCCTGGGAAATCCTGTGGATAGAGGAGCCTGGTGGGCTACAGTCCACGGGGTCGCAGAGGGGAACACCCCTGAGCGACTAACAACGATAACACTGAAAGGGTAACTTCCTTCCTCTTACTCCTCAATCCTGAACATTTTGGTTGGTGGTTATATTTATTGAATTTAAGTTTCTATGCTGATCTTTCTTGTCTTCCATTTGCTTCTACGTGGAATCTCCATATGATATTTAAAAAGCGAAGTAACTTGCCACCATGCTGTCTTCCTGCTGAAGTATATATTGGTTGATTTTCTGCTGTACAGCAGAGCGATTCAGTTATACACATACACGTACGTTTTTACTATTCTTTGCCGTGTGGTTTGTCTCAGGGTGTTGGATATAGCGCTATACAGCAGGACTGCTGAGTGTCCATCCTGTATATAATAGTTGACATCCACTAACCCCAAACGCTCACTCCAGCCCTCCCCACCCCCTCCCGCTTGGCACCCACCGGTCTGCTCTGTGTCCCTGATTCTGTTTCACAGACGGGTTCGTTTGTGTCCTATTTTAGCTTCCATATACGCGTGACGTCATACGATATTTGTCTTCCTCTGTCTGGCTTTTCAGTTAGTATCGTGATCTCCAGGACCGCCGAGGTGGCTGCAGCTGGTATTACTTCGTTCTTTTTTGTGGCTGAGCGATCTTCCGCTGTGTGTGTACCACATCCGTCTGCCAATGGACATTCCTGTTGTCCACGTCTCGACTGCTCTGAGCACGGGGTGCACTGCATTACTTTTTGATTCGAGCGGCTGCACATGCTGCGACACAAAGATGATTAAGAGGCCACCTGAAAGGCTTCCTGCCTTGAGGAGGAACGCCTTGAGGACCCGTCGCTGCAGTGTTGCGGAGCGGAGGTCACAGCAGTCTGTGCCGCTGTGGCCGGGGGGGCTTCCCGGGTGCTTGACCCTCTGGGGGCCGTGTCATCAACTAAAGGGCAGGGAAGGGAGCTTGAGTCGTGGGGAACAGCACTGTGAAGGCTCAGAGGAGAGCAGGCGTGCACTCGGGGTGGGGGCCCAGACAAAGGACTCGGGCAGCTTTGGGGGACAGGCGGGGGTCTAGACCATTTCAGTGATGACCTGGACGTTCAGAGGGTGTGGATTTGGGATACGGTGCCGTAGCAGGCTTCAGCCTGGAGTCTCCGCGGCTGTTCCACACCAGGACAGAATCCATTCTGAGAGCTGGGGTTCAAGCAACCTGTTGGCGAGACTGTTGCAATGACAGGGCCGTGTCTGGTGCAGAGAAGCCGAAGGTCACACCCAGTAAACGCCCGTTATCTTGCAGCCGTCAGACTCTCGCCGACTTCAGCGGGAAGGCCTGGCCCGCTTCCCCTCCTGGCCACACACCCTCTATGACTTCTGCCCTTTCACGCCAGATCCAGGACCGAACCACACACACAATGATAAGTGTGGAGAACTTCCAGCGAAAGGATCCCTGACCGGCCCCGAAAACTAACTTGGAAAAAGCACAAGAAATTTTGGCGAAGGTTTTTATTTTTTCTTTTCTAATTTAGGTCCCTCTTCACAACACAAAACAACACCAGCACATCCTAGTTATGGGCATCTGTGAGAGGCCTCAGAAGGATGTGGTACACGGAGCTGCACCTTGTCACCAGCCCACACGTCCTGGCAGAGCAAGTCCTGGCTTTGCTGATGGTGACTTGTTGCATACCACATTTCTAAAAGAGATTTAAAAATTCATCCTCCTCTGCAAAGAATTTATGTATTTTCAAGCGCATTTTGGCTGTGTCTCCTCCTGCTTACCTTTCTCCCATCTTCAGGACAGATGAAGATCTTGAACTTGGGTCCAGAGGAGATTTAGTAATTAATGTGCAAAGCAGCTGGGGTCTTAACTCCGGGGCTGTGGCCGAGGACCTGTTTTGGTGCAGTTTTTCTCAGTGAAAGAATGGAGGTTTTTAAAACTTAAAATGCACTGGCTTCTTGCCCTGTTATATTTTGAGTAATCCTGATGATAAATTGGTAACTATGGGTTTCACGGTGGAAGGGCACAAAATAACTGACCCAAGTAATCTAGAAAACAGATGTCTTTGGTTGGTTTAAAGTAAATTCTCAAGACCAGATTTAAAGAAAGCTATGTGGAGCCCAGTGAAATCATCCATTTTAGAGGATTTTTTTTTTTTTTTAATTCTCTTACAGTTTTTTTTTTTTTTTTCCTACTCTGTCTCAACTCAAATTCTTGCAAAGTGGGGAAGTGGTCCTCCAGATACTGTATTTGTAATACTTAACCTGCTGTACAGAAATCCTCTAGATAACAGAGTGACTGTTGGGCCTCATATTCTTCAGCTTCTTTCTGCTTCACTCTTTCTCTTGGTGGCTCCCAAGGAGGAGTTGGCACATTCAGGAGGCGTATGAATGAGCTTCCAGATTCCCTCCTGAGACTGCACCTAAACATATATGCTCTCTGGAAGGAAATTTTATCCGGTTCTGAGAAAGTTCTCCCTCTTCTTTCTACCCCTCCCAGCTCCCT
This sequence comes from Kobus ellipsiprymnus, assembly GCA_006410655.1. Classification (NCBI taxonomy): domain Eukaryota; kingdom Metazoa; phylum Chordata; class Mammalia; order Artiodactyla; family Bovidae; genus Kobus; species Kobus ellipsiprymnus. Next base: position 906,654 of record SJYR01001080.1, on the reverse strand, counting down.
CCCGAAGTCCCTTATCCAAGCAGGGAATAAAGCCCAAAGTAGAACATCAAATACCTCCTGAATGGTTTTCCCTTCTGGCTCTTTCTGGAGCCATTGAATTGCCCAGAAGCATCCCGAGGAGATCTGAAGCATCCCGGTGGTGGACTGGCTTCATTCTGTCTCATCTGCAGTCTTACAGCTAGCCTTGAGGTCATCCAGAGGAGAAGAGTTTCCGGTCCTCACGGAGGAAGAAAGTCAGAGACCTTTGCTGGAGATGGTATTCTGGGGCCAGGACTGGCTGTTTGGTTTGCAGGACCCAGGCAAAATGAACCTGCTCACCTCCCGTTCAGAAGTGGTCCAGAAGTTCCAGGCAGTGGCAGCAGAGCAATAAACCAAAGGCAAGACCCTTCCAGGGCTGGGCTTTGTGTGGCCGCCCAGGACACGCAGGGAGGCTGGCCCTGCCCAGGGCAGAGCCCTCCACTTAACAGCCGGTTTAACCGGTAGTGTTTACTTGTCTTGTGAAACTCTCCTCAAATCTTGTTTGTAATTGTTGGTCCCCAAACCTGATAGATTGCCTACCCATAGCATGGGTTTATAATAATCAACCAGACTATATGATAGGTGAGCACTTTTAAAAACTCTTATCCAAGATCATGCTTTGGAAATATAAAAAGCTATTTTTTTTTTCACCTAAATCGAAAGATGTTTTGTCCAGTCAATTAAACTCTTTTTACTTGTTAGTCCCGGTTCATTTTACCCAGTGGCATTTCTTCCCCAGATATGTTCCTCTAAAATAAAGAACATTGTGTATTGAATGCACTGGCTCTGTGCCCGTCCTGGGACGTGGAAGACTCCAGAACTGGAAACCTTAATCTCGAGTGTTGTGAGTTCAGGTTCGCAGTTAGGAACCCAGGCTACCTTTGCAAACTTGGTATTCCTGGAGAGTTCTAATTAACAGGGGATTAGAAGGATTGACAGCGTTGGCCTCTGGCTGTAATAGGGGTTGAGCTCTCAGGGGCTCGCCTGACAAAAACCAGGAAAAGGCCATAATCACCCTCTTCTGGAAAGACTGGCTCCCACAGAGATGAGGTTTTTGCTAAATCTGTGATCTTTGCCTTCTTAAGAACCATCTTTCTAGGCATCTCCCAAAATAAAGCAAATGTTAGACACTCAGCTGTGTCTGACTCTCTGCAACCCCATGAACTATAGAGCCCACCAGGCTCCTCTGTCCTTGGGATTTTCCAGGCAAGAATCTGGAGTGGGTTGCCAGGCCCTGCTCCAGGGGATCTTCCTGACTCTGGGATCGAACCCAGATCTCCTGCCCTGTAGGTAGATTCCTTACCATTTGGGCTACCTGTCTGCCTTCCTGACCTGACCCTGTCTGCCCATCAACCTCAAAATAAAGGCTTGCCTTTCTAACCTGGACAAGAGTCAGTGTGCTCAGGAGACTTCTGGTCTGAGGGAGTTGGCAGGAGAGTGTTGGGGCTAAAACACATGGTCAAGGGGAAGGGCTCAGAGGCCACCTTCCCAGAAGCAGGCAAGTGGTGCTGTGCAGTTCGGAGCCTCCTAGGAGCTAGGCTGTCCACCTCCACGTGGACACCTGTTCACCTTTGCCGAATTCCCAACAGTGGCGCCTTGTCCTGGCAGAGGCTTTTTTTTTTTTAAACAAAAAACGAATGGCTCTATGCCCGTGCCCCTTGGGACGACACGACGTCCTTGTGTGGAGTGTGGCTCCCATGGCGTTTTCCTTGGGTGGCGCAGAGCAGCCCTGGACTGGCCGGCCCGCGTTCTCAGCCCCATGCGTGCCCAGCCTCCCTGCGGGGGAGGAAGCGCTCTGTTTGTCATCAAAACAGAAGGCTGTTTTTCTACTTTCTCCCTCCCTCTCACCATTGTCTTTCAGTGGGGTGAAAAGGTCTTCACTTTTCTCTTTCTCCCCCCAAATCTGGCTATTAATAACTCCTCAGACGTTGTCACGCATAGACTTCTACTCAGTCCGGAGGGTGTTTTTTGTTTGTTTAAGGCAACGTGTTTCCTGGTCTGAAAGCCGCGTTTCCCAAAGTAGCTGCGATGGGAGTATTCCACCCTCACCCCCCACTGGCAGCTCCTCTGCTTCTGGCTGGAGATGGAAATTGCAGGTCTGTGCTTGGCCAGCCCGAGTCTCCATTGCCAGGCCCGCTGGCCCGGGGGATGCCCACCTGGGGCAGCCGCCTGCTTGCTACTCTTGGATGGAGCTGGGATCACGGTCGATTCCTTTTAACGAGCAAGGAGTGATGACTAACACTCCTCACTGCTGTCTCTCCTCTCACTCTGGAAGGAGAAAGCACCCTCTTGAACTTTGCACGGGACAGAAATCCACTCCGCCGAAGCCCAGTGCAAACGCATGTGACGCCCATGCTATCTTTTGGATGAATTTCTCCTGACCCAATGTGCTTTATGGTGAATTTGGGCCCAAGTTGCCTTTTTTTTTTTTTTTTTCCGGCAAAACAAAAAAGGTTTAATTTCGTGCCTTTCTTCCAGAGATCATGACACTTTCTACACTTGTTAAACCTGACGAAAGGGGCTCTAAAACGGAAGAAGCAGCTTCCATCCAAAACGCTGCATTGTGAATTCTCAAAATCATCTTGAGGATTAAGCAGGAGGCAGCTGACTGCTGTCATTTCGGAAATCAGAAATTCTTGGCCTATATTCCTGCTCAAACCTAAGGGCTTTAGGTATTTGTATTTTTTAATAATGATTTTTTGTGTGTGTGGTAAAAGTCATGTCATATAAAACATACTGTTTTAACCATATTTAATTGTTCAGTTCAGCTGCACTAAGTACATTCACACTGTTGTATAATTCTCGCCATCATCCATCTTCTGAATTTTTCGCTGTCCTAGGTTGAAACTCTGCCCCAACCAAACACTAACCCCCTCCCCTATCCCTGCTCCCTCCCATCCCCTGGCCCCTTGATACCCAGAGCTCAACGGTCTGCTTCAGTTCAGTCCAGTCCCTCAGTCGTGTCTGACTCTTTGCAACCCCATGGGCTGCAGCACGCCAGGCCTCCCTGTCCATCACCAACTCCCGGAGTTCACTCAAACCCATGTCCATTGAGTTGGTGATGCCATCCAACCACCTCATCCTCTGTCGTCCCCTTCTCCTCCTGCCCTTAATCTCTCCCAGCATCAGGGTCTTTTCCATTGAGTCAGTTCTTCACATCAGGTGGCCAAAGTACTGGAGTTTCAGCTTTAGCATCATTCCTTCCAAAGAAATCCCAGGGCTGATCTTTAGAACGGACTGGTTGGATCTCCTTGAAGTCCAAGGGACTCTCAAGAGTCTTCTCCAACACCATAGTTCAAAAGCATCAGTTCTTCGGCGCTCAGCTGTCTTTCTCTGTTAAATTAATTCAGGATGAAATCAGTGCCCAGCTTGGCAGAATACACTGCTGACCTTGGTCCTCGCGTGCACAGAAGAGGGAGTTCCTTTCAAGCAAGTGTCTGGCGTGGCCTTCCTGACCTGACCCTGTCTGCCCGTCAGCTCCCTGTCCCCGCCGTGGCTGCACACACACGCCCATCACGCACCTCTCTGCCAGTCTACACCACTGGCCCTTCCCTGTCCTTCCTCACCCCGACCTCTGCTCACCCACAGTGTTTTCACTTTATTGGACTATAGCTGATTTTCAAGGTCGTGTTAGCTTCAGGTGTCTGGCAAAGTGATTTTTCCTTTCAAGCAAGTGTCTGGCGTGGCCTTCCTGACCTGACCCTGTCTGCCCGTCAGCTCCCTGTCCCCGCCGTGGCTGCACACACGCCCATCACGCACCTCTCTGCCAGCCTACACCACTGGCCCTTCCCTGTCCTTCCTCACCCCGACCTCTGCTCACCCACCTTGTTTTCACTTTGTTGGACTATAGCTGATTTTCAAGGTCGTGTTAGCTTCAGGTGTCTGGCAAAGTGATTCGGTTAAACATATACATGTATCCACTCTTTTAAAGAGTTTTCCCACATAGGTCATTACAGAGAGTTGAGCAGAGTCCCCTGTGCTCTACAGCAGGTCCTTATTAGTTACTGTTTTGTACACGGTGGTGTGTGTATGTCAATCTCAAACCCTCAATTTGTGTGTGCCCGCTGTGTGCCAGGCCCTGTATTGGGCTCTTCTTCTGCCTCTACACTGCTCAGTTCACTTGACTTCTCACTCCTGGTAGGTTGGAGAAGGGCAGTCGGTATCCACCTTTTCCATCTTGGTGTGCCCCAGGAGAGCCCACCACCTCTACCCCAGTTAAATGGCCCTGAGTGAGTGGATCATGAATCAGTCTTGGGAGTCACGAGGCTGCCTGCCCACAGTAGCCCGTGTTGTCCAGAGATTCACAGCGCTGTTCTATCCTATTTGGATATCGTTATTTTAAACACAAGATATATATTGGAAACTGTCCAGAAGAAAGCTTTGGAAAAAGAGGTTTTGCCAGGAACAAGAGCTGCCATTCATTAGGCCCTTGCTATGTGCTGGGCGTTGTACCAACACTTTACATCCATCTGTTTCCTGATTGGATGTACTGAGTGGGCCTGTGAAGTAGGCGCTTTCAGTATCCCCATTTTATGGAGGGGTAAACTGAGGCCTTGGTGTAACTTGTGCAATGTCACACAGATAGTAAGTGACCAAATCAGAGTTTTGTTTGCTTGTTTTGTTTTATAAGCAACAAAGATTTATTTCTCACAGTTCTGGAGGCTGGGAAATCCAAAGCCAAGGCTCTTGGCAGATTCAGAGTTTTGTGAAGTCCTGCTTCCTGGACGAATGTCTCTTCCCTTTACCTTCACATGGGGGGAGGAAAGGGCAAGCTAGCTCTCTGGGGTCTTCTTAAAGGGTTCTACCCTTATGGGCTTCCAGTGAATGTTCAGGGTTGATTTCCTTTAGCATTGACTTGTCTGATCTCCTTGCTGTCCAAGGGACTCTCAGGAGTCTTCTCCAGCACCACTGTTGGAAAGCATCGATTTTTCAGTGCTTAGCCTGAAGGCAAAAGGAAAAGTGGGCAGCAGAGAATGAGATGGTTAGATAGCATCACCAACTGAATTGACATGAATTTGAGCAAACTCTGGAAGGTAGTAGAGGAGAGAGGAGCCTGGCGTGCTGCACTCCACGGGTTCACAAAGTCGGACACAACATAGTGACTTAACAACAACAACAACAACAAACCCTATGGCCTAAGTGCTTCCCAAATGCCCCACCTCCCGACGCCATCACATTGAGTGGTAGGCTTCAGTGAAAGAATAACCAGGGGATACATTCAGTCTTCAGCAGGGGGATTGTCGGAGAGGATCCTGGGCATCACAGGGAGTGTGGTACCATCTCTAGCTTCTATTTACTAGTTGCCAGCCGTGTACATTATGACAACAAAAACATCCCTTCAGTTCATTTCAGTTCAGTCGCTCAGTCGTGTCCGACTCTCTGCGACCCCATAAATCGCAGCACACCAGGCCTCCCTGTCCATCACCAACTCTCGGAGTTCACTCAGACTCATGTCCATCGAGTTGGTGATGCCATCCAGCCATCTCATCCTCTGTCATCCCCTTCTCCTCCTGCCCCCAATCCCTCCCAGCATCAGTGTCTTTTCCAATGAGTCAACTCTTCGCATGAGGTGGCCAAAGTACTGGAGTTTCAGCTTAGGGGTCAAAAATCACAGCCCTGCTCCCACTAGGAACTGTTCTGTAAGGTAAGACACTATATATAATCATTCATTACACAAAGTACAGGCCATTGTTTTTTGCAAAAACACTGTAAAGTCTAATTCTTGTTTTAAAAACCTTTTTGTTTTGAAGCTTAGTCAATTAACAATGCTTTGATAGTTTCAGGTGAACAGTGGAGGGACTCAGCCACACATATACATGTATGCATTCTGCTCCAAACTCCCCTCCCATCCAGGCTGCCATGTGAGTTCCACGTGCTGTACATATAGTAGGTCTCTGCTGGTTATCCATTTTAGATACAGCCGTGTGTACACGTCCATCCCAGACTCCCTAACTGTCCCTTCCCCTGGCAGCCGTAAGTTCGTTCTCTAAATCTATGAGTCTCCTTCTGTTTTGTAAGCAAGTTCACAGTATCATTTATTTTTAGATTCCACATATAAGGGATGTCATGCGATACTTCTTCTCTGTCTGACTTACAGCACTCTGTCTGACTGTCTCTAGGTCCATCCATGTTGCTGCAAGTAGCATTATTTCATTCTTTTTAGTGGCTGAGTTATACTCCATTGTATATATGTACCACATCTTCCTTATCCATTCCCCTGTTGATGGACATCTAGGTTGCTTCCATGTCTTGGCTATTATAAACAGTGCTGCGATGAAATTGGGGTGCATTTATCCTTCCGGATCATGTTTTTCTCCAGATGTATGCCCAGGGGTGGGATTGCAGGGTCATATAGTAGCTCTATTTTTAGTTTTTTAAAGGACTTCCATACTGTTCTCCGTTGTGGCTTCACCAATGTACATTCCCACCAACAGTGTAGGAAGATTCCCTTCTCTCCACACCCTCTCCAGCATTTACTGTTTGTGTATTTTTTGTTAGTAGCCACTCTGGCTGGTATGAGGTGATATCTCATTGTGGTTTTGATTTGAATTTCTCTTATAATTAGTGGTGTTGAACATCTTTTCATGTGCCTCTTGGCCATTTGTATGTCTTCTTTGGGGAAATGTCTATTTAGGTCCTCTGCCCACTTGTTGATTGAACTGTTGGGTTTTGTCCTGTTAAACATCAGGACCTTTTTGTAAATTTTGGAGACTAATCCCTTGTCAGTCACATCATTTGCAAATATTTTCTCCCAATCTGTGGGTTGTCTTTTCAGTTCATTGTTTATTGTATCCTCTGCTGTGCAGAAGCTTTGAGTTTAAAAAGGTCCCATTTGTTTATTTTTGTTTTTATTTCCGTTATTCTGGGAGATGAAAAAGATATTGCTGCAATTTATGTCAGAGTGTTCTGCCTGTTTTCCTTTAGGAGTTTATAGTGTCCATTCTGAGATTTGGGTCTTTAGTTCATTTTGAGCTTATTTTTGTGTTTGGTGTTAAAGAAGGATCTAATTTCATTTTTTTATATGTAGCTGTCAGTATTCCCAGCACCATTCGTTGAAGAGACTCTCTTTCCAACATTCTGTAGTCTTGTCTCCTTTGTCCTAGATTAATTGATCATAGGTGCATGGTTTTAATTCTGAGTTTTCTATCCTGTTCCATTGATTTCTATTTTTGTGTTGAGCTTATTTTTGTGTTTGGTGTTAAAGAAGGATCTAATTTCATTTTTTTATATGTAGCTGTCAGTATTCCCAGCACCACTCGTTGAAGAGACTCTCTTTCCAACATTGTGTAGTCTTGTCTCCTTTGTCCTAGATTAACTGATCATAGGTGCATGGTTTTAATTCTGAGTTTTCTATCCTGTTCCATTGATTTCTGTTTTTGTGCCAGTACCATACTGTTTTGATGACTAAAGCTTTGTAGTATAGTGTGAAGTCAGGGAGCCTGATTCCTCCAGCTCCATTTTTCTTTCTCAAGACTGCTTTGGCTATTTGGGTCTTTAGGGACTCCATTTAAATTTTAAGATTTTTTTGTTCTAATTCTGTTAAAAATGCCCTTGGTAATATAATAGGGATTGCATTGAATCTATAGATTGCCTTGGGTAGTATAGTCACTAACAATATTGATTCTTCTAACCCACAAACATGGTATATCTTTCCATGTGCTTGTGTCTTCTTTGATTTCTTTCATCAGCATCTTATAGTTTTTAGAGTTACAGGTCTTTTGTTTCCTTAGGTTTGTTCCTCAGTATTTTATTCTTTTTAATGCAATGGTAAATAAAATTGTTTCTTGAATTTCTCTTTCTGGTCTTTTGTTGTTAATGTATAGAAATTCAGCAGGTATCTGTATATTAGTTTTGTAACTTGCAACATTACCAAATTCATTGAAGAGTTCTAATAGTTTTTTATATAGTTTTTAGAGTTACAGGTCTTTTGTTTCCTTAGGTTTGTTCCTCAGTATTTTATTCTTTTTAATGCAATGGTAAATAGAATTGTTTCTTGAATTTCTCTTTCTGGTCTTTTGTTGTTAGTGTATAGAAATTCAGCAGGTATCTGTATATTAATTTTGTAACTTGCAACATTACCAAATTCATTGAAGAGTTCTAATAGTTTTTTAGAAGAAGACATTATATATAATTATATAAATTATATGTAAAGCCTAATTCTTAACCACTTCCTTTGTAGCTTAGTTAGTAAAGAACCTGCCTGCAATGCAGGAGACCTGGATTAGATTCCTGGGTCGGGAAGATCCTCTGGAGGAGGAAATGGCAACCCACTTCAGTATTCTTGCCTGCAGAATCCCATGGACAGAGGAGCCTGGTGGGCTGCACATTTCACAGGGTCACAAGAGTCAGACACGACTTAGCAACTAGACCACCGCCATAAAGGAGAGAGTGAGATGGGCCATTGTTTTCCATGACCCGTGTCTGGGACATTTGACTAGCTCGTCAAGGGAACTGGGAATCTTAAGTATTTAGGTATAGGAAAATATTTAGGTTTGCAAGAGACAGTTACCTTTCCTTCTGATTTCTGACTGTTTATGTCCTGTAGATAGTAGGTCAGTTAGTACAAGGGCACCTTGTATCCCCAAGGGAAGACAGACAAAATCTGAGTAGGATGTGGGTGTTCCGTGGTTATTGGTAAGATAAGAAGCAGATGGCTCACAAATGGCTCTAAGGCCTATGTGGCCTTCTCTACCATATGAGGGTTTTTATTTTATTTTTTTGGTTGAACCCTAGTTCTTTGATAGCAAGAATAGAAGAGTGTGAAGTAAGAAAGGCTGAAAAATCCATGATTAGGAAACACTTGACTCAGTTTGTGATGCAGGTCTGTCTTCTTGACCTCATGGCAGAAAGCCAGGTCCTCAGACGAACTGGTGACCGGCGACTGTGAGCCAGCTCCTGGGGTTGGCGCTGCGGCCTCAGTCTGGCCACAGACACCCGCCCTGGGTCCCCCAGAGGTGAGCTGACGTCTCCCCTCCAAGAGAAAGCTGAAGCCATCTGAAAGCCCTCTGGTTGATAGCTTTTAAACCCAAGGCCAGTCCGAGGAAATCGTAGTTGTTTCTGGCTTAGCTTTTTTCGTTCATTTTATGGAGGTGTATTTGATGTACAATGTTGTGTTAATTTCTGCTCAGCACAGTGACTCCGTTACGCACACACTTGCTTTCTTTTCGTGCTCTTCCCCGTGATGGCTTATCACAGGGTGTTCCATATAGTCCCTGTGCTATCCTGTATGCTCTTGCTGTTTATCCATCTTACATGTAACAGTTTGCAGCCGCCAATCCCGGTCCCTGGGGCCATCCCTTCTGCACCCCTCCGCCTCGGCCGCCACAGGGCTGTCCCCTGTGTCCGTCTGTCCCCTGTGTCCGTCTGTCCCCGTGTCCGTGAGTCTGAAGAAGCCATGGCTGTTGCCCTGCCGGTGGCAGGTCTGTCCGTCCTCGTCTCCACACGCCCCGCCTCCTCACTGTTGGCTGGAAGCCCCCTCGCCCTCGCCCTCAAGCTGTCTCCGCGTGCCCCTCCCTGCTGTGATGACCCACCTGGGATCTCAGAAATGCACTTCTGGGAAGGGCCCCGCGACTCAGGCACCAGCCCCTCCCTCGGGATGGGGGGCCCAGCTCCCCGCGGGGCCTCCCCAGGCCGCCCCTCAGCTTCCCCTCCGGCCCTGCCCGCCTGCCCCCTCCCCTGCGGCCGCCCCTCCGAGGGCCCAGCCCTTCACCGGACGCTCAGCTCTCCCGCCTCTTCTCCTCCAGGTGTGTCTCCACCCGTCCACCAACTGCAAGGACGAGCACACTTGAATCTGGTACTATTTTATGGAAATTTGTTTCTTGACTTTTTAAAGAAGCTTTAAGTGTAGCTTTTATTTTATATTGGAATCTGGTTGATTCAGTGTTGTGTTGGTCTCTGCTGTTTAGCAGAGTGATAAAGTTACACGTACACGTGCATCCACTCCTTTTCAGATTCTTTTCCCAGACTGGTCACTGCAGACTATTGAGTAGAGTTTTCTTTGCTCTACGGTAGGTCCTTGTCGATTATCTGTTGTATACGTGTGTGTGTTAATCCCAAACCCCTCATTTGTCCCTCCCTCTCCTTGGTGACCATAAGTTTATTATAAAAGTCTGTGAGTCTGCTTCTGTTTGAACTCAATACTTCTAAAGCCCATTTTACATAAGACAAATGTCAGCTACAGTTTGCTTTGTTTTTTTGTGGGAGAGGCTAGTTTTCTGATTCCCAAATTACGAGGCTCTCAATTTTAGGTGGGACAGATTCCTGGCTTTAAAGCTCATTGAGTCACACAGTGAGAAACGTGTTTATTATCTCGCAGTCCCTTGAAGGGAAGTCTCGAGGTAGGGCTGATCTTTCCCTTTTCTGCCAGGAGAGAGGAGGCTGGACTCCAAGTCTTTAGTTGATTCCCAAATTACGAGGCTCTCAATTTTAGGTGGGACAGATTCCTGGCTTTAAAGCTCATTGAGTCACACAGTGAGAAACGTGTTTATTATCTCGCAGTCCCTTGAAGGGAAGTCTCGAGGTAGGGCTGATCTTTCCCTTTTCTGCCAGGAGAGAGGAGGCTGGACTCCAAGTCTTTAGCACAACCCAGATCCAGCAAGAGTGACATCACTTCTGATTATTGTTTTATTATTATTATTATCATTAATGTATTTCATTTTCGGCTGCGCTGGGTCTCCGCTGCCGCGTGGGTTTTTCTCTCGTTGTGGAAAGCAGGGAGCTACTCTTCAGTGCTAAGTGCTGGCTTCTCGCTGCAGTGGCTGCTGCTGTTACGGGGCGCAGGCTCTCGGGGCAGGCTCAGTGGCTGTGGTGCACGGGCTTAGTTGCTCTGCAGAACGTGGGATCTTCCCAGAGCAGGGATCGAACCCGTGTCCCCTGCATTGGCAGGCGGACTCTTATCCACTGTGCCGCCAGGGAAGTCCTGACTACTGTTCTGCTGGACCTCACTCTGTTTATTGTGTGGGTGCCCCCTCATTCTTTAATGACCGTGCTAGCTTCTGAACTGAGCCAGAGGTTAAAGGTTTTCATTTTAAATAATGCTAGAAATAAAAGAAGACTCAACCTAGATAAAAACAGTAAGTAGGTTGAAATGTTGGTGGCACGGGGCTATGGTGCCACCCACACGCATGCACACACGAGATTCTCCAAGCAGCGGAAATGAGGTTTACCAAACAGCTCACGGTATCTACTGCAGGGGAGGGAGATTTGGACAAGACAGGCCCTTCTGTGGCTTCCAGGGGCATTTCCATTCACGCAACCCGGATGCAAAAGTGACTGACGGCGTCTGTCTTAGCCATCAAGTCGTGGTGGAAATAATTTAGTGAAACTCAGATTCCCCTTCTGAAATCCGGCCTAAACTCTGATTTGGAAAACTAAGAAGTCCTATTTAGTTTCTGCTATCACTGTTACTGAACCTCACTCCCTAGATAATTAGTGACGTATAACGTTCTTAAGCCTCTCTTCTTCCATCTCGGTGTCATGAGATTGGTTTCCCCTCCCCCGTGCTCCCTCACCAAGAATGTGCCGAACTGAATATTCGGTTTTTAATAAACGGAGGGGGCCACCTTTGTCCACACCTCACTGGCTTCACACCTGCAGAAACTGGATCTTCCAAGTGTCAGTGTTTCCTGGCAATAGAGCAGTGAAGTGTTTGTAAGTAGAGTTTGTACATCTGGCAGCCCAAAGTGTCCTGTATGTATTAATATTTTCTGCAGGAAAAGATACGTTTGAAGTGACCATAGAGCACAGACTCTCTTAGAGTTGCAGGGTATTTATAACCTGTTATTTTTAGATTCTGAGCATATTTTTAGCTCCAGAGGTACAAAAATAAACTATGTTTTCTTGGAAAAATGTGTGTATCTGGGATGTGACAGGAGTTGTAACCTTAAACAAGACTTCCAGGCATTTACGGTTGAACCATGCCAGTGAAAATATGTTATTTAGACATTAAAATCCTAGGGTGCCCACGTACATATCCTAAATGATGTGTGTTACATGAGCTTTCTTGGCTACTGTGCTTTAGCTTTGAGGATTTTTAGTTCTGGCTCCTGGAGTGTTGTTAATGTACTGCAGGGAAAGGTGAACTCAAATGGTGAGTCTTATTTGGGGTTCAACACATTGGGGGGTGTGTTTCTTATGTTCAGGAGAATTGTGTCTGATGTAGGTAAAAGTCTCATCACAACTGATAAGGTAAAACTCCTTGCTTTTATGGCCCCTAGCAGCAGAGAGGTTACTGATGGGCGATTGGAAGAGGAAAAAGACCGCAGGTTTCCCGTCAGTCACCATTCATTCATCCATGTGTTAACAAGCGTCACTCAGTTTCCCGTGCTCTGCCGAGCTGTGTGGGGAGATGGGTAAGCAGAGAGGAGAAGGTGTGGGGACCCTGTGCTCCTGGAGCCTAAAGTTTGATTTGTTTCATCCGAGTGTCACAAAAATCAAGATACATTGCTTCTTTGCTCAAATTGTAACATCCAAAAGTTAATAAACAGTGAAAGTGAAGTTGCTCAGTCGTGTCCGACTCTTTGCGACCCCATTGGCTGTAGCCAGGCTCCTCCGTCCATGGGATTCTCCAGGCAAGAATACTGGAGTGGGTTGCCATTTCCTTCTCCAGGGGATCTTCCCAACCCAGGGATCGAACCCGGGTCTCCAGCATTGCAGGCAGACGCTTTACCCTCTGAGCCACCAGGGAAGCCCTAATAAGCAGTAACTTATTCAAATACGCAGTAAACACATATTGAGGATTTACTGAATTCTTTAATGAGGAAAAGAGAAGGAGGACAAATTGGTTCAAAGAAGGATATGAGCAAATACCTAGGTAGGTAGGTGCACAGACAGACAGTGTACCTGATACAGTGATGGGAAAAAAGAATGCTGGAGTAAGATGGCAAAGTTAGACACACCTGATTAATGCCCTGCATATCTCAGCTGGGCAGGAATCTTTGCATCTGTAACAGACCAATATGATTTTTAAGTTACCAGTCTTCTACAGTCTTTACAGAGTCAGGGTGCAGTCAATAATAAACAGTAAGTCACAATTAGTTACGCCTCCCGAGACTTAGATGACCCGGGTGAGTTTATGAGTCAGCGCCGCGCATGCAGCCTCTCGGCGAGGACGGCAGCATTCTGGGCACGTGCTGTCCAGACGCTGCGCGGACGTGGCTGCTGAGCGTTTGAAATGTGGCTAGTCCAAGTGAGGAGGCAATTTTTTTTTTATTTTGTTTAATTTTTAACACACAGAATGGGAGGAAATATTTGCAAACAAAGCAACCACAAGGAATTAATCTCCAAAGTTTACAAAGAGTTTGTGCCGCTTAATATGAAAAAAAAAAACAACCCAATCAAAAATAGGTAAAAGATCTAAGTAGACATTTCTCCAAAGAAACCATACCGATGGCCAAGAGGCACATGAATGAAGACTCGCAACATCGCTGATTGTTAGAGAAATTCAAATCAAAGCTGCAGTGAGGCATCACCTCACAAGAGCCATAATGGTCATCATCAAAAAGTCTACACACAAGCAATGCCAGAGAGGGCGTGGAGGAAAGGCGGGACCCTCCCCAGTGACAGTGGGAATGTAAACCGGCGCAGCCACTATGGGGAACAGCTGGAGGCCCCTTAAACCAAAAGCAGAGCAACCACAGGGCCCTGCAGCCCCACTCCGGGCATATATCTGGAGGAAACCGCGGTTCAGAAGGATACATCCCCGCCCCCCATGTTCACTGTAGCGCTGTTGACAATAGCCAAGACATGGAGGCAGCCCAAGTGTCCGCAGACAGATGAACGGATAAAGTTGTGGCACATGTGCACGGTGGAATCCTGCTCAGCCACTGAAAAGAATGAAGCCGTGGCCTTTGCCACAACTCAGATGGACGTGGAGATTATCATACTAATTTTATTTAGTTTTCATCAGTTTTGACCTAAATGACCACCCGTGATTAGCAGCTACCTTTTTGGACAATCACAAGTCTAATATGCCATTAAATGACCAAGCAGTCATTTTTCTGCCTCGTTTACAACCATGGCGAATATTTTTCTTAAACACTCTGTAAATTAAGTCATGTTTTAAATATGGTTACATGAGCTAAATATGTAAAAGGAATTGGAGAGGACACCTTTGAAAAGACCTAATTCTTTCATGAAGCATATAATTTCTTCTGCAAATTGAATGCTGCTTCTGTTGGGTTCCTTGACAGTAGACTCACCTGAAATCACTCTGGCCAACGTGGGCACCACTTAGGAAGTTAAGCCTGTCTGGAGGGAAGTCAACTCTGCATTGTATTTCCCAAGGCCTTCGTTTTCTTTTAGCAAGATAATAACAGTCATGTCCAGTTTTGATTAAAAGGAACTTTCTGCTTTGCAGCAAAGGGAGAGACTATGAATGTGACTATCATATTTCACAAGGATACAAGGATTTTAAGGCTTAAATAAGTTAACTTTTCTGCTGCCATCACTTCATTACTCAGAACGAGCAGTCAATGCATTGATAAGGTTGACTTTGATTTCTCATGAAGCTCGGTAGTTTTGCTTAATTTTCTCCTCTTTTCACTTGCCCGCAGGGCTTTTTCCGCAGAAGTATTCAGAAGAACATGATTTACACTTGTCACCGAGATAAGAATTGTGTTATTAATAAAGTCACCAGGAATCGATGCCAGTACTGTCGACTCCAGAAGTGCTTTGAAGTGGGGATGTCCAAAGAATGTAAGTGGAGCTTCAAAAATTCTTTTTCTCTTTGCTTTATCTGTAAATATGATTACTCAGCCTCCAAAATCAAGTTGTGGAGGACATCAGCATGTGGAATTCAGGTGTGACACTAATGATACATTGCCACGGTTAGGTGTCAACAGAGATGGCGTGGAAACAGAAAACTGGGGGTTTTCAGATAAAATTTGAGTGGCATTTGGTGAAAGGGGAGGAGCTGGGTGTCGTGCTTGTATTCCAGAGCAGTTCGTAACTGACTCTGTGTCTCTGCTGGTAACCCAAGCGTGTCCTAGAACCACACGGAGACCATTCCCCCATCTTGACAGGAGGAATAAAGAGCTCTGCCTGTATTGATGAGAATAAAACGAGGCAGAGGCATGTGGAAATAATGCACCCCTTCTCAGAGGGGAGGGAGTACCAAACTTTTGCTGTCAAAGAAACATTTAGAAATTTGGCACGTTGACACTTTTCCAAACTTGATTCAGCTTTTCTCCTTCCCACCACCCCTTCCTCCAGTTATACACTTGATTAATTCAGAAGAGAACATGTGAATAGATTAAAAATGAGTGATCTGTAATCATCGGCTTATGGGGCTTTGAAGTAGACATGCTTTAACGCAGGCAGAGGGAATACAGCACCAAAAAATTGTTGCTTGTGGGTTCTCCTTGGTGCTTTCAAATGAAGAGAGCAGGAACATGCCAGACCAATGCCCTGGCTTGGGCGGGTGTGAGGAAGAGGCAGGTGTGTGTGCCAGGGGAACGGTCAGCGGAATCACTGCCCACCTGCCCTGCATCCCGTGGAGATCTCGTGGGGCCCTGGGCAGGGTGGCCTGAGTGGCTTTGGAGATGCTGAGCCACGCACACCGTCGTCTACAAGTGTGGGGCAGAAAGCCACAGTCTGACAGTGGGGTTTGAAGGCTCAGGTTGTTCAGAGGCTCTTGGATTTTGGAACTGGGACATGCGGCCCAGTGCCAGTGGAGAAGGTCCCTGGAGCCAGGCGGGCCCGCACTGAGGGTGTGCAGCTGGCCGCCTGGCTCTCCCTGGGAGCTGTGACTCGAGGATCTTTCTTGGTGGCCTGCCCAGTGTGTTCCTAACTGTGCCCAGGGTTTAAATGGGCTTTTCCACCTCTTGGGTTTCTACACTTCAGGGAAGACATCAGGGTTGGATCAACTCACTGGACTCAGGCCTTCGGTATATGCTGTTCCAGGCCCTGTCATTGCTTCATGGTGAGTTTGTAACCTAGGCTGGTCCAGTGAGAAAGAGGTCGAGACTCATGCCCATGATCTGTAAAAGAAGAAAAATGGTTAATTAGACTTCTTTAAAATCAGAAATGTCTGCTGTTCCAAAGACACTGTAAAATTAATGACAAGATAAGCCACAGGCGAGGAGAAAATATTTACAAATCACGTATCTGATAAGGACTTAAATGTAGAGATAGAAAACCTTCAAAAACTCAATGATAAGAAAGCAAATAACCCAATTAAAAAAAAAAACTAACTAGTACTCTTCAAAAACGCGAAGGTTCTGAAGGACAGAATGGCTGAGACATGGCAGCTAAAGTGATCCTGAAGATGCTGGAGCAGGAAACTGTCCATGAAGGACATTACTGGGACGATCATTGAGATTTGAGTACAGACCGCAGGTTAGGATTGAGTCCGCTTTAAATTTCCCGACTTTGATCATTGCACTTTTGTTATATGAGAAAGAGAATGCTCTTATTCTCAGTATCTGCAACTAGCTCTCCATGGTTCAAAAGACGGGGGAGGGTGTGTGGGGGTGTGGGGGTGTGTGTAGGGGTGTGTGTAGGTGTGTGTGTGTAGGGGTGTGTGTAGGTGTGTGTGTGGGTGTGGGTGTGTGTGTGTGTGTGTAGG
>SJYR01001080.1:843005-880392 GCA_006410655.1 Kobus ellipsiprymnus | reverse complement strand
ACCCAGCCCCCTGGGGTACCCCGAGCTGCCCGCACGTGGAGGGTATGGGTCCTGCTCTGCTTGCTTCCCGGGTTTGTTCTGTCCTGGTGCCATGAAGGGTGGGTCGCCCCTGGATCTGTGGGGCAGGCTTTCAAACATCCAGACCGCCTGCAGCGGGACCGCCTGCGGCGGGAGCGGGAGAGGCCAGGCAGGCCTCCAGGGCGGCTTGAGTCCCCGCTTCCTGTTTATCTGTTTCTGGCTGAGCTGGGCTTTCCTCTGCTTGTGGCGAGCGGGGGCCATCTCCAGGTGCGGTGTGCAGGTGTCTCAGGCTGGTGGCTTCTCTTGCGGTGGAGCAGGGCTTTGGGGGCACCTGGTCTTCAGTAGCTGTGGAGTGCAGGCTTAGCTGCTCCTCGACACGTGGGATCTTCCCGCGCCAGGGACCAAACCCGCGTCCCTTGCATCGGCAGGTGGGTCCTTACCCTTCGCGCCACCGGGGAAGTCCTGTGTCCCCGCATCCGAAGAGTGGTGTCGTGGGGCTGGAGGTGCAGACCCGAGGCGGCTGGGGTTCGGGTCTCAGCCCCTTCCTGCTGGGCTCTGCGCCGCTCAGGCAGGTGGTTTCTCTGCCTCTGCTGCTTTGCCTGTAACAGAGAAATAACCGTGGCGTCTCCCTCTCACGGCTGCTGTGAGGAACAGGTGGATTAACCTGCGGCAGGGGCTAAAGACATTTCCTGCGAAGGCTTAGCCCGTTACTGCTGCCCCTGCTACGATGGAGGCCCCGCCTGGCCCCTAGAGCGCGGCCCGTGTGACCCTCAGCCTGGTCCTCGGTGACTGCTGCTGGTGCTCCCAGTCCCACAGTCCATCTACCCGAAACAGAGGTGCCTTCAATGGGACATCTGTCTCTGGGGGCTCAGACCCAGCCCCCACAAGCAGAGAGCCAGCACTGAGCTTGGGGCCCCCATGCCAGGAACCACCGCCCTGCGCCGCCTGTGGAGTCCCCGCATGTGAATCCGCGGGACTGTCCACGCAGCGGCCCAGCCTGCAGCCCGCCCCATGCCGGTTCTCGTCCTGCTCCCCAAAGACCCCCGAGTGATCTGCCTCAGGCCGTGCTGCCCCTGCCTTCCTCTCCCTCGTCCTAACCCACCACCCTCCTGAGCGAGCCCCCAGGCTCCTCCAACAGCCCAGGCAAGTGGGCACGCTCACGTCCCCGCAGTGTGACACGCCGCAGACACTTGAGTTCAGTGCCTTTCAAAGTCAGACTTGTTCTGAGTTCAGAAGGTAGGGGATGTATGAGAGAGACAGGCGGCAGGTGTTCCCTGCACAGACTGTGAGCACCCTGAGGGCAGGCGCAGTCTCTGTCCTGTTTGGGTCCCCAGCGCCTTGTATTGAACAGCTAGTTCTGGAATGGATCGCAGGCAAAGGATGTTTCAGAAGTGGGGATTCCAAGTCAGGACCTTTGATCTTCCCAAGAGATTGGAGTCAGCATATTGCGGTATTGAGCCTGTTGTTCTCCTTCCCATTTCTCTCCCTCCCCTAATTCGCACCCTGTGAATACTAGCCTGTTGGCCCTTTCATGACATGAAATCTTGATGTGATGTGTTCCATGGTGGGTGTAACCAGATAGAGATTGTAAGTGGGTCCTAATGGAGAGTTGCTTTCTCTCAAAACCGTGCACACGTAGACGCCATATTTCATCCAATCTGTAATTTGTTAAGGCGCACTATAATTTTATGTACCGCTAAAAAGAAAACAGCGCCAATTAAACTAAGACACAGCGAAGATTGTTGAGACAGGTGGCAGTTTCAGAGAGAGAGGGAGGGAAGCCAGATCTCAGCCCTGTGAGAAAAGAAAGCATCTCACATTCGAGGCTGGAAATATGCTCTGTTTTCATCTGGAGCTGTTTTTCATTCTGCTTTAAATAGACACTGATGATAAAACCTCAGTGCCCAAAGACAATCCCCAGCGCAGAGTTGGCTGAGTAAATATACAAGGACTTCTAAAATAGCTGGCAGAGAGCCCTTTGTTTGGAAACAAATGTGTCCCTGAAAATAGCAACCCAAGATTCGCCCGCTCAACCCCTGTGTTCCGGCCGAGCGGGGCCCTACTTTAAGTGCCTTCTCAGTGGCAGCAGTTCTCTGGAGGGTGGCTCCCTAAATTGCTCCATAAATCCACGCACACTGCTCAGCCTGGAATTTGCCCTTCCTGCGGTAGGACCGCGCACGCACACCAGTCTTGCAGAACATGAACTATCACAGTCAGGTTATCCCCTCCCATCCTTCTCCCTCTGATTCTGGAAAATAAAGGGTTGCTTTGAGCCGATGAACGCGATTAATGAAGACAGGTGTCTTTTCAGTGCTGAGACCAAGGAGAGAATGCCGTTTCCTCAAGAGAAGGACTGTTTCTGTCCCAAGTTCACCCTTGTTTCAACGCTTCATTTCACACATATAATGTCCCTCCATGATTAAAAAGTCTGATCGTTCCGTTTTCAAAATGATTTTCGGACAGAAATGTTCTGTTTTGACGTTGGAGGATGTAAGTCCCACCCTGTGTCTTGGCTTGTTTCTTCTGGTGGTGGTTGATAGCATCACTGAGTCAGACTTATAAACAGTGTTTTGGTTTGGCAACATTGTTTAAATCTTAAAATAGAACAGAGGGATTTCACTGGTGTTTTAAAATGGACCCACTTAAGTCGCAGCCATGATAGAGCAACTTCCAAGGAGAAGATAAAACTTGCTATGAGCAAACTCTGTCCACTCTGGGACTTAATGAGGGCAGGCAGAGAATCAAGTGCAAACCATAATGCATGAAGGTTCCCGCTTTGTGTCCTGAAAGTGTGGGGACACAGCCCTTGAGCAAGTTTGGATGGAAGCTTGGCTGTGGCACCCCCGGACTTGGAGCTCTCAGAGATGTGAAAACACGCAGCTCCAAGTGGGCTCCTGACCAGGGGAGGGAGACGCCATGACCTCGTGGAGCCAAACCAACACTTGGAGGTGACCGTGCCTGTGTCTCCCGGATGATAACGGGATCTGGGGCTACAGAACGCAAAGCCCAGTTTGTTTTTGCAAATAGTGCCTTTTGTGTGGCTCTCTGAGTTCCTTAATTTTATGTCCATCAAATTGAAATGTGGTCCTTTACCAGAAAGGCCTCTTGATGACAGTGAAAGAGGAGAGTGAAAAAGTTGGCTTAAAGCTCAACATTCAGAAAACGAAGATCGTGGCATCCGGTCCCATCACTTCATGGGAAATAGATGGGGAACAGTGGAAACAGTGTCAGACTTTATTTTGGGGACTCCAAAATCACTGCAGAAGGTGACTGCAGCCATGAAATTAAAAGACGCTTACTCCTTGGAAGGAAAGTTATGACCAACCTAGACAGCATATTGAGAAGCAGAGACATTACTTTGCCAACTAAGGTCCGTCTAGTCGAGGCTATGGTTTTTCCAGTAGTCATGTATGGATGTGAAAGTTGGACTGTGAAGAAGGCTGAGCGCCGAAGAATTGATGCTTTTGAACTGTGGTGTTGGAGAAGACTCTTGAGAGTCCCTTGGACTGCAAGGAGATCCAACCAATCCATTCTGAAGGAGATCAGCTCTGGGATTTCTTTGGAAGGAATGATGCTAAAGCTGAAACTCCAGTATTTTGGCCACCTCATGTGAAGAGTTGACTCATTGGAAAAGACTCTGATGCTGGGAGGGATTGGGGGCAGGAGGAGAAGGGGACGACAGAGGATGAGATGGCTGGATGGCATCACTGACTCGATGCACGTGAGTCTGAGTGAACTCCGAGAGTTGGTGATGGACAGGGAGGCCTGACGTGCTGCGATTCATGGGGTCAGATACAACTGAGCGACTGAACCAACCAGAAAGGCTTACACCCTAATGTTCACTGAAGTATTATTCACAATAGCCGAGACATGGAAACAGCCTGTATGTCCCTCCACAGAGGAACGGCAAAGATGTGGTACATTTGTACAGTGGAATACTACGCAGCCATTAAATGAGATAGTGCCATCTGCCACAACGTGATAGGCCTGGAGATGATCTTACTAAGTGAAGGACAGATATCCTATGACATTACTCGTATGTAGAATCTAGACTTTTAAAAATTAAATAAGTGAACTTATTTTCAAATCAGAAACAGACTCGCAAATTTTGAAAACCAACTCTTGGTTACCAAAGGGGAAGCATGAGTGTGAGGAGTCAATCGGGAGCTTGGGGTTAACGTATGCACACCATGGTATGTAAGGCAGGTAGTCAGGAAGGACCCAGCACAGGGAACTCTACTCAGTGTTCAGTGATTCCCTGCACGTGGAAAGGCTCTGAAGAGGATGAACGAGTGTATACGTGTTCCTGAATCACTTTGCTGTCCACTGACACAAAGCCAATCCTGGAAATGAGTTATCCTCCAATACAGTTTTAAAAAGGAAGAAGACGACTCCTCCTCCCTTCAGTATTAAATAAGTGAACTTATTTTCAAATCAGAAACAGACTCGCAAATTTTGAAAACCAACTCTTGGTTACCAAAGGGGAAACATGAGTGTGAGGAGTCAATCGGGAGCTTGGGGTTAACGTATGCACACCACGGTATGTAAGGCAGGTAGTCAGGAAGGACCCAGCACAGGGAACTCTACTCAGTGTTCAGTGATTCCCTGTACGTGGAAAGGCTCTGCAGAGGATGAACGAGTGTATACGTGTTCCTGAATCACTTTGCTGTCCACTGACACAAAGCCAATCCTGGAAATAAGTTATCCTCCAGTACAGTTTTAAAAAGGAAGAAGACGACTCCTCCTCCCTTCAACACGCCACCATCCCTTCAGGAGCTGTTTGCCCTCTCTGCCTTTTGTCTTCTCCTCTAACTGGAGACCCTTTTCAGTTGCAGCTCTGAACTGTTCAGGAGCACCGGACATGGGATGTTACCCTTGACTTACTCTTAGTTCTCTGAGGATGGCCATATCACACCTCTAATCTCATCAACCCAGCTAACTGGCTTTTCCCTTTGGTGCCATGCACTGCAAATTAATAGCCCACAGATCCATTAGCAGCTTGTTGTGTTTTGGAAAACTTATTTCAGCCATCAAATAATAATTCTTCAGCGCAAGAAGAATTGTTATTTCTTAGTGTTAAATTATCAGTGCGTGTGTGTGTGTGTGTGTGTGCGTGCGTGCGTGCGTGCGTGCGCGCGCGCACCTATAGCCCACCAGGCTCCTCTGTCCATGAAATTTTCCAGGCGAGAACACTGGAATGGGTTGCCGTTTCCTCCTCCAGGGGATCTTCCTGACTGAGTGGTCAAACCCCTGTCTCTTGCATCCCCTGCAGTGGTAGGCAGGTTCTTTACCACCTAATAGTGTCTGTAAATTTCTCTCAGATATGTAATGTGATTAGGATGGGATTTATGAGCCAGTTTAGATTCTAGTTTAATAATAAGTTGCTATCCCTTTTTTCCATAATTAAAAAACAAAAAGATGTCTTTTCATTTTGAATCATCCATTAGAGGCAAATGGGACTTTAACTGAGAGTGGTTTAGAAAAGTTAACAAGAAGATATGGCTGATAGAATAGACAACCTACATTTTTTTTCATCGCTATTGAGTCATTTCTTTGTGAGGCTATTCACATTTAAAGAACTTCTGAGTTTACAGAAAGCCCATATTAATTTCTTTGTCCTTTTTATTAGTTTTAAAATATGTTTACCATATGTTGATGACAAAGGAGAAATAGTAAAAATGGTAAATCCTTTCCTAATACCAGTTGGGAGAATAGGAGCAATTAATTCAGCTTCTGAAATTTAATTATAAAGAGATAGCATTTGTGATTTAGTATGTTGGTGTATTAAGCATTTGATTTAGGATATGGAATATCACTTTTAAGCATATCAAAACTTAATGAAGCTTCATTTCAGCAAAAGAGACAAATATAAAGAGACCCCAACCCTTTTTATAGAGATATATTTCTCAGTGCCATCTTCAAGAATGCAAGGGAGTTTACAAGAACATTGTTTTAAAAATGATTGCAATTCAAGAGTAAAAAGACAACCTAATTAAAATGAGAGCAATGGGGCTTCCCCGATGGCTCAGTGGTAAAGAGTCTGCCTGCCCACACAGGAGACAGGAGTCTGTCCCTAGCCCAGGAAGACCCCACGTGCTGCGGGGCAGCTAAGCCCATGAGCCACGCCTATTGAGCCCAAGCTCCAACAGGAGGAGCCACGCTCTGCAACAAAGAGCTGGAGAAAAGCCCGCGCAGCGACAGAGCGCCAGCAAAAGCCAGCTAAAAACAAAGGAAGAAATGCATCTTTCTAAAAAGTAGGCAATGGACTTGAATAGACATTTCACCAAAGAGGACATACAAATAAATGGCCAATCAGCACACAAGATGACACTCAGCATGTTTATGAGTCATCAGGGAAAGGCGAGTCAAAGTCACTGAGTTCACACTTCACACCCACGGCAGCAAGTGCTGGTGAAGCTATGCAAAACCGTGAGCCATCTCGCACTGCAGGTGGGGCTGTAAAGTGGGGCAGCCGCTTTGGAAAATAATCTGGTTTTAAAGATAGCGTTACTGTATCACCTGTCAGGGTTCTATTCCAGATGTGTGCTCAGGAGAAATGAAAAACGTGCCCCACAAAAACTCGACAGAATTGTTCATTGCAGCATTATTCCTAAAGAGAGCCAAAGTGAAAGCAACGCGAATGTCTGCTCACTGAAGAGACCAAAAAAAAAAAAATGGTCTCCCCATGCAATGGAATGTTATTCAGCCGTGAAAAGGAATGAAGTATTGATACATGGTACAGCATGCTGACCCTTGAAAATGTTATGTTAAGTGAAAGAAGAAAGACACAAGGCCTCCATAATGTGTGAATTCACCTATTAAAATGTCCGGAATAGGCAAATCCATAGAGACAGAATCAAAGAAAAGATATATATATAACTGAATCACTCGCTGTCCACCTGAAATTAATTCAGCACTGTCAATCAACTATATGTGAATTAAAGCACGTTTTTAGTTAGGAATTGAGACACGGAGACCGAAGGTAGGAGTGACCAGAAGCGTGAGTGACTGAAGATTGAGGAGTGACAGCCAGCGGGTTTCTTCTTAGGGCTGGTGGTGTAACAACTTTGTGAATATCTCAAAGACCACTGAATCGCACTCCTTAAAAGGTCGGTTTTATGGTATGTGAATAGTATATCGGTTTCTTAAATGAATATTTTAAATGCTAGGCTAGCTGACTTAGGGGGAAGTAGGAGGAGAAACCTTGGAGTCAGATTAGCACACTGAGGTTCATGCAGCCTAGTCAAGGCTTGCGGTCACCCTGGTGGGGTGCAGAAGGAAGCTGTCAGGGGCAGGGTCCTTGGCGTCCACGAGATGGAAACAGCCGAGTCTCCAGTGACTTGGAGAGGAGCGTCTCCCGGGAGTCCTTCGAAAGGGAGTCCTGGGAGGCATCTTTAGGATGTCCTTGACATTTCTCATTGCTGTTCCTTGGGACATCCCTTCATGTAGTTCAATCTCATCTCTTTTCCAAATTGGAATTAAAAAGGCATCAGAAAAGCAAGGGAATCTTTATGACGCTAGATCCCCGAAGAAATAACTGGGCCGGAAGTTGAAGGGAACACCAATAAAGACTCACACCAAACAAAGGTTGACTCTCCTCCTTGATCCACTTCAAGTTACATCATTTAAAACTCTCTGCTTCAAATCTCCTTTCTGGAGACCTCCTCGGTTTTGCTTCCCCATTCGCTCCAGCTTGTGCTGCCCAGTAGGTTTTTGCTGGGTTTCCATTTTAAACCTAGCGGTGTGGACATGACCTCCCCAAAGTCCTTAACTATCCCCCCACCTCTCGCCCCCCAGCAAAGAAAATGAACTTATGATATTTCAGTGTTTTTAATTTTAGACATCTCCTGGGTATGAGGTGATAATCTTACTGTGGTTTTAGTTTGCATTTTCCTGATCACTAATGATACTACATTGCTTTTTTATTTTTTTTTTTTGGCCTTAATTTTTTTTTAAATTGGGATATAGTTGCTTTATAATGTTGTGTTAGTTTCTGTTGTACACAAGATCAATCAGCCCCTCGTCTTTATGTTCCCTCCCATTTGAACCTCCCTCGCACCCCTCATCCGACCTCCTCGGGCGTCACAGAGCTGCTCTGTTGACTCGCCCCACCCTCCCCTTCCCCTGCTATGTCCACACCGTTCTCCCACGTCTCTGTCTCTATTCTTACTCTGCAAATAGGTCCATCAGTACCATCTTTCTAGATTCCACGTATATGCATTAATATACGATATTTGGTTTTCTCTTTCTGACTTACTTCGTTTTACAAATGACCCCTTTTTTATGACTGAGTACATTGCTTTTTAATTTAACAAAAGCTCAGTCTGTTAAGTTAGAAAATATAAAATAAAGCTATGCACTAACTCGATGGACGTGAGTCTGAGTGAACTCCGGGAGTTGGTGATGGACAGGGAGGCCTGGCGTGCTGCGATTCATGGGGTCGCAAAGAGTCGGACACGACTGAGCGACTGAACTGAACTGAACTCATGCACATTTTGATCTCATGTTTGTAAAAACAAGTTTGGAAGATAGTGCTGAGAATGTTAAAAGCTCTTGTTATATTCTTGTGTGAACTTGTCTGTAGTTTTATTGTTTAACCTCAGTATACTTTTGTTACCCATGTGATAAAATTAGAAAAATTAGGGGAAAAAAAAGAAGAGGTTAATTGCGTAATTGATCAAGGTAGAACTTTCATTTTCCTAATTGTCTTAACACTTTAGGCTAAGTAACATCAGGTATTGATGGTGCTTTAGATACAAACGGTTGAGAACATAGATATTAATACAGTTTTGCGTTTGTCTGTTTCCCCAGGGAGAAGCAAATCTATTCCTATATATTTAGACATCTTGATATCTAAGGACTGCATCCATATTTCCCTCAGTTTAATAGGCTACAATCTAGAGGTCAGCAGACTTAAGCCTGTGAGACAGATCTGACCCGCTGCCTGTTTTTATCAATAAAATTCTACTGGAGCACGGCCACATCTATTCATTTGCATATCACCCACGGCTGTTCCCTTGCTGTTAGAGCAGAGCTGAGTAATTGTGGCAGAGACTGTAGAGCCCACAAAGCCTAAAATATTTACTGCCTGGCCCTTCATGGGAGGAGTTTGCCAGCCCTTACCGTAATCCATCCCGTCTCCTTAAATTTTCTGTTTTAATTCAAGCAGTGGTTACGAGAGCTTAGTTCTGTGCCCGACATACGTGCAGTTTGTAACCGCACCTTCATTTCTACCCGATTCATATAAGCCACTCACCAGTTACGTGCCTTACAATCATGTCTTAAGCCACTCACCAGTTACGTGCCTTACAATCATGTCTTGATAGTTCAATAAGAACTACATCTAATTTTAACTTCAGATTGAAAATTCATAAACAAATCCTTCCCCAACAGTACCCCCAAATCCTTTCACGTTATGGGCAGGAAAAATAAAAGTGTTTTGTCCCGGGTTGAAATGCAGCTAAACTTCTGAAGTCATGTAACTTTTTTAAACACACACAGATAACTTTAGCATCCAACTGGCAACTCTTTTAGATAAAGGAAGTGTAGTGACGGTGAATAATAAAGCAGCTGGGTTTTCTTGGCTAGAAATTGGCTTTGAAAGCAGTTCTAGGAGGAAAGGAATTTGTTGTAAGCGGTGGCACCAAAGTTGGAACGGGTGGCATTGCAGGATGATGGCCCTCGGTCTGAATGGTCTTCTGTTTCACGGACGTGCAATAATAATTCTGCTTAGGTATTTTGGGGCGCGCCGGCCTCCGTCGCTGCGGGGGCTTTGCTCTAGTTGCGGGGAGTGGGGGCCACTCTCCAGGTGTGCCGCGTGCGCTTCTTGTGAAGGCTCTGCTTGTTGCAGAGTGCCAGCTCTGGAGCACAGCCCGAGTGGTTGTGACGCCCGGCCCTTAGTTGCTCCGCAGCAGGTGGGATCCTCCCAGGCCGGGGATCAAACCTGTGTCTCCTGCATTGGCAGGCTGATTCTTACCCACTGAGCCCCATCCATACGTGTTATATTAAACCCCATACATATAAAGAATGAAACGCTTTAACATTTATTTCAACCCATGACGAACTTCTGGAGCACAGCCCGAGTGGTTGTGACGCCCGGCCCTTAGTTGCTCCGCAGCAGGTGGGATCCTCCCAGGCCGGGGATCGAGCCTGTGTCTCCTGCATTGGCAGGCTGATTCTTATCCACTGAGCCCCATCCATACGCGTTACATTAAACCCCATACATATAAAGAGTGAAACGCTTTAACATTTATTTCAACCCATGACGAATTATCGCCCTTCCTTCACCTTTTATAAACCACCAAAGAGGAACCTGAAGCAAATACACGCCGGTAGACTGGGGTGGTGTCCGGGACTGTTTTACAGGAGAACTCAAGGCAGAACAGCGCCGCCGCTATTTTCCGCATCCGGCAACATGAAGACTTCTGTGTCGCTGTTTTTGTATCTTGTAACATGAAGAGTGACTGAACTGAGGATATTCATTCCTGACCTTTCTGTGAACAAAACGGCAGGAGGACAAAAAAGCTGTGAACGTGGCTGAAATCACAGTGCTGGAGACACAGAGGAGATATAACTGTGGGCGGTGCTGTGAGCCCGAGGCTGCAGAAGAACCTTTGTCTGGGATTCTCTCCATCAGACCAGGCCAGGGCGTTACTGTTCTCCGGGATCACAGCACCCAGGACACCCCCCGGCCCGCACAGTTCAGAGCCCACCTCCCGTGGAGAAATGCCCTGTGTGCATATTCCCGTCCCAGTGGAACTTCCCTGACCTACTTATTAACAGCTTGCAGACTTCGCTCCTCTGAAAGATAACTACCAGCTTTCTTAGCGTTTCCTCCTGGAATCTAATTCTACCAAACGAGGGGTGTGCCAAACCCCCCACCCCCAGGTAAACCCATCACAGAGCTTTCTGCCTCCGGGGCGGATCGGTGTTATTCGCTGCTAGAGGGAGCTGATGGCCGTCCCAGTGGAACTTCCCTGACCTACTTATTAACAGCTTGCAGACTTCGCTCCTCTGAAAGATAACTACCAGCTTTCTTAGCATTTCCTCCTGGAATCTAATTCTACCAAACGAGGGGTGCGCCAAACCTCACCCCCCACCCCCAGGTAAACCCATCACAGAGCTTTCTGCCTCCGGGGCGGATCGGTGTTATTCGCTGCTGAAGGGAGCTGATGGCCACTTCTCTGTTATTCTGGTGCCTCTGACGGCTTCTAGGACGTCTGGGGATAAAACCAGAAAAGAGACCTACAGGAGCTTTGGTCCTGCTGGACGGTGATTCGTGAACGAGTGCGGAAGAGAGCCTGCGGTCTGCGTGCTCTGGGCTCCCTAGTGGAGTAGTGTGGCCATCTATTCACACACCCGGAATCCCAACAGTGAGACCTGGGGGCTGGCCGTGGCCCTTACCAGGGCGGTGACCTGCACAACTGACGTGCCCTCTCTGGGTGTCACACGTCTGCCACGCACGGGTGTGGTAGTGGCGATGGGTAGCGAGACATCGCAGGATCTGAGACAGGAGACTTCCACAACGTCCCTTTCACTAGCATCAGTGAGGCCCCCGTCACTGAAGGTGACATTTCCTTCCAGGACACGATTACAGTGAAGCCGAATTCGGACCACGCTCTGCTCCTGATTGAGCAGACAGAAAACAGTTGTGAAAGTCGTTTGGGAACGTAACGCCGTTTCAGGATGGACTTCTCTCTCTGCTTCTGCGTCGTCTGTCACTTTTGGCAGGGGACGCTGTGAACATTCCCATCATGGCATGCTCGAAGCGTGTCTCATCGTGGGAGAGGTGAGACACCCACACACAAAGGGGGTTAATGGCCTTGTCCAAAACAAATGTACAGAATACCCCAAGCAGACGTGGCTGAGGGGAGGGGCTGTCTGCTTGGCGCGGGAGGCGAGCGAAGTCAGGTTGTAATTACACACTCTTCCGTCTCTAGGCGCCTGGAGTGTGTAGATGTAAAAATCAGTGAGAAGACTTGTGTGTGCTCTACCCCTAGGCCGACGACCCCAGGCTGTAGGTGGCAGGGGAGAAACCAGCATTCGGGGAGCACAGGGTTCCCGGCCCATCATCCCCATGACACACCCGTCCCCACACCCCGAGTCCCAAGCTCCAGCCCCTCCTCACTGACGTGCTATCCTCACATGTAAAGGGCTCTTCCCTTCGCAGCAGCTTGTCTTTATAACCCACATGTCTGCCACGCACGGGCGTGGTGGTGGCGGTGGGTAGCGAGATATCGCAGGATCTGAGACAGGAGACTTGCCACAATGTCCCTTTCATTAGTATCAGTGAGGCCCCCGTCACTGAAGGTGACGTTTGCTTCCAGGACGCGATCACAGTGAAGCCGAATTCGGCCCGTGCTCTGCTCCTGTTTGAGCAGCCCACAGGGCCGTCCCAGGGAGAGGTGGCAGGTTGCGTCCCTGTCTGATCCTGCAGAGTGATGCGGGTTGGCCCCTATCTCTTGGCAGAGGGAAGAGAGGAGGAGAAGGTGTCGGGGAAGTGTGGGCGCTTTGGGGGATGGAGCGGAGGGGGAAAGGCCTCGGAAGCTCTGGCCCAGAATCAACCACGCCGCCCCATCTGGAAGCTCAGCCTGGGGCGTGGGAGGTCTGTGGTCCTCCCAGAGCCCCCGCCCCCTGCATCTGCGTCCGGAGGGCCCCTGTCCTACCCCCGGGGGCCTCGCATGTAGTGGACTCAGATGTGTCGACGGTTACAGGGTGCGGCCCTGGATTCTGGGCTCGGCGTCTGTCCATAGCGCAGGGGACCCAGGCTGGCTGTCCTCCAAGCTCCCATTCAGGGCATGGCGGTAGCAGTGGATGGCGAGACATCGCAGGATCTGAGACCGTAGACTTGTCACAGCATCCCTTTCATTAGTGCCAGTGAGACCCTGTCACTGAAAATCATATTTGCTTTTAATTCTGAAAGCAGGCGTGAGGGCTGATGCTCCATTCAAACAGGGAAGTGACAGGTACGCTATTTTCTTATTCCCAGAAAGTTCAGTAAGGAATCCAGGAACATGTGATCAGAATTCTGTTCAGGTGTTCTGCATGTTCCTGGTGGTGCCTAGAAAGTTCTCGTGTTCACCAGATCTCGTCTCTAAGACAAGGAAACGTTTCAGCTGCTGACAGCTTCCCCAGCGTGTAACACACAGGTACTGGTGACGGTTTCTGGTAGGTTCTGCAGACCTGTCAGAGTGTTGCCTCTTTACCCAGGAGAAGCTGAGGGGATGTCTGCTTCAGGACACGGTTCCCTTGTTTCTACTGGATTTCTGGCCTCCTGCAGAATAAATTGAGTCCCTATACATAAGAAGACTTTTTTTTCCAGATACAAAGTGGGGTGATCAATGTGTCCATGGGATGTTAGGTAAGTTTTTTGTGAAGTGAATGATCCTTTTATAACGTGAGCAGTCCCCTCCCCTGCAGGTAGTTGGATCTTGTCAAGTTCCATGTGAAACAGTAAGGGAGAGACCAAAAGCGCCTATTTAAAGACTGAGGAATTTAAGATTCATAGAACTGAAATGACTTGTCCAATGTCGGTGGCTAGTCACGGTTGTGTCAGAAATAGTACTCAGGCGTCCTGGTTCTGAGTGGAGGGCCCTTGTTTCCTTAGAGAGCATTCTCACCAGCTGAGCTGAACAAACGACAAATTAGGAGTTTCTAGAAGTCAGGGTCTACCCCAACATATTGTCCAGGTCCCTCAAAAAATGCTTAACAAGCGCTTTTTGGAAAATGATGAGAAAATAGCTTACCTATCACTTCCCTGTTTGAATGGAGCCGTCAGCCCTCACTCACGCTTTCAGAATTAAAACTCCTGCAGCGATTTTTGTAAACTCTTTTTCTCTTCCATGGGACCTATTACTGACATTGCCTAATTTTAAAAATGAGCCGTTTGTAGCAATAGAAGTTAGCAGGGAAATCTCTCAATCTCTCATTCCCATTCCCATATAAAGTACAGTTTGAAAATTGCCTCTTAAAAAGTTCTAGCAGTCCATCCTACGGGCAATGCCTAAGGCTGATGCCCATTTAATTTTCTGTGGGGTTCCGCTGCTGTGCCCTCAATACAGAAGAGGCTGCTCATCGAAGCTGGGAGGGAATGTGTTTAAAAAGTCGAGGGAAGTCTTTTGAGGCATCTGAGTAGCACCTTGCCATCGCAGCTAAGCCGGCCACTGCCTTTCCCACTGACCCGCATGTGGCTTTCGGAGGGGTATGAGCCGGGGTGCCCGCCTGACAGTGCCCCTGGAACCAGACGCACGCCAAGGCAGGGTGACCTACTTCTGTTACCATGGCACCAGCATCAACGCCCGTTTTACACGAGCTCCTTGAAAAGGCAGATTGCACAGGAGGTGAAGTGCATCGGTAGTCTTTAAGGTCTCTTTAGTCAAGGTGTTGGCCAGGAAAAGATCAAAGGATAATTAGAACCTTGTTCCTGTAGGAATTAGGGTTAGATCTGAAACATGCCGGTGGGCCTGCAGTTTCCACCGTCATCTTCATCTTGGTTGGAATAAAGAGGAGGTTCCTAAGGAATGCGGTGCAAGTCTTTTTCATCTCATAAAAGTAAGGATTAAAACCTGCTAACAAACACCTTCAAAAGAAGGCTTTTTTTTTCCCCACTCTTGGTCTCTTTCTCCATTTTGGAAAGACTTGCTTTTATGACTCTGGGAATACAATCAGAAATGATATGTGATGTGAAAGGTCTTTTTTTTTTTTTTAATTTTCAGTTTATATCACAACTTCCTAAAGTGTTCTGACAAACCTATTCAAAATTTTGCAAACATACATGCAGCGCTAAATGGATGGGGAAATAACACTTACAGATCTTTCTATCCTGATAATAAAATTCCCAGGATGCCGAGTTCTCCTGTTCATCTGGGCGCAAAGCACCCAATGTCCACTTGAAGGCTAAAGCAAGATCAGCGAAATTGAAGTCTGACTTCATCTTGAGGTGAGAGGCAGAGGACGGAAGGGGTGGAGAGCTGGCATGGGAGAGAGGAGGGGTGCAGACTGGAGTGCAAAGTGAGCCAGGCTGCCTTATCCCGTGTCCTCGGTAGCAAGCTCCTTGAGGTCGGAAATTTTACCCTCACTGATTTCATAGGCCCCTCAATAAGTGCAGTTTCTGATTCATGCCTTCAGGAGGTCACTCATGAAGTAAGTGAAGCTTCATGGAAATAGTCACGTATTTCCTGAGTGTTTACCATCCGGTCTGTTACTCTGCTCTTCCTTCATTTACTTGGCTGCGCTGGGTCTTCGTTGCTGCGCACGGGCTCCCTTGTTGCGGCGAGCAGGGGCCACTGCTGGTTGCGGCATGTGGGCCTCGGCGTGGCGGCGGCTCTCCCTGCGGAGCCCGGGTCCTAGGGTTTGTCCTTCTCGGCGTGGCGGCGGCTCTCCCTGCGGAGCCCGGGTCCCAGGGCAGGGCCTCGGCGTGGCGGCGGCTCTCCCTGCAGAGCCCGGGTCCCAGGGCAGGGCCTCTCGGCGTGGCGGCGGCTCTCCCTGCAGAGCCCGGGTCCTAGGGTGTGTCCTTCTCGGCGTGGTGGCGGCTCTCCCTGCGGAGCCCGGGTCCCAGGGCAGGGCCTCTCGGCGTGGTGGCGGCTCTCCCTGCGGAGCCCGGGTCCTGGGGCAGGGCCTCTCGGCGTGGCGGCGGCTCTCCCTGCAGAGCCCGGGTCCTGGGGCAGGGCCTCTCGGCGTGGCGACCGCTCTCCCTGCGGAGCCCGGTCCTAGGGCAGGGCCTCAGATGTTGCAGCAGTGGGCTCTGTCGTCGTGGCTCGTGGGCTCCAGCACACGGGCCCAGCAGTTGTGGTGCGCAGGTTCAGCTGTCCCGCTGTACGTGGGATCGTCTGGGATCAAGGATCGAACCCACATCCCCTGCGTTGACAGAAGACTCTTACCCACCGTACTGCCAGGGAAGTCCTACCATTTGGTCTTCCAACAACAGATACTTACTGCATGCCTCCTATCTGCCAGATGCTGTTTCAGGCGCCAAGTGCCGCCCTGAGGATGGTCCCCGACACCATAGAGCATTCTTTGGGGTGGGGGAGAGGGCAGACAGACGTAACTGAAGAGCAGGTCCGCTGTTTAGGACTGTGTCGCATGACACGGATGTCTGCTGAGCACTTGAAGTATAAGGACAGACATAAAGCAAAGCGTTGTGGGGCTGGTGGGGGCTCTTTGATAAAGGGTGGTCGGGAACATCCTTCTGGCCAGAGAACATCTGGGCAGGGATGTGAGGGAAGTAAAGGGTGAGGCAGGGAGGGGTCAGGGCAAGACGGTTCCGGGCAGGGGAACCGCAGGTGCCAAGCTCTGCGCTGGTGCTGAGAGTTGAGTGGTGAGCAAAAGGGACACAGTCCTGGTCTGTGTACTTTGAGCTTTCCGTCTACAGGTCAGGTGGACTTTAGGTGGCAAAAACTACACACGTAGTTGAAAATCAAACTGTGATAGAAGATAAATGGGAGGAGGGACTTGGGAGGGACTGCGAATCAGCTGATGAGCAAAGATCGCAGTGAGAAGTGTGATGCCTGAGAAGGAGCTGACCTTGTGTATGGTGGGTGGCGTGTGGGGGGCGGTGGGGTGCAGGCCGTGGGAGCAGCATGAGGTCTCCAGGCTGGGATACATCTGTCTGCTGGGGGCCCGATGACCACTGGGGCTGTACATAGTCATTAAGGGGAGAAGTAGTCCAGCACATCATCGGAGAGGAAGCCGGAGACAGGTTGGCAGGCTCTGGCAGCGCCTGTGAAGGAGTGTGGTTTTGTTCTCTGTGCTCTGAGGTCCCACTGATACTCGATCAACATTAAATGGCGTGGTCACATTTCCAGTTTTAAAATACGGACTGCTTGGCCTACTGGGTGGGGAGTGGGTGGAGGACTGGCCAGGCACAGGCGTGAGAGGCTGTTGGAATGAGATGGGGCAGTGGAGGCAACAGTGGAAAATACGGAGAAGGGCCTGGGTTTCGATCAGTAAATTGCATACAGAACCAACCTGGCAGCACATGCAAGGCAGTGGGGAGTGCTGGAGGAGCTCGGGTGGACGGATGGGTGGACAGATAGATGGGCAGATAGGTAGGCACACCGGTACATGGAAGGCTGGTTGGGGCTGTTCTCCCTGCGGAGCCCGGGTCCTAGGCTGTGTCCTTCTCGGCGTGGCAGCGGCTCTCCCTGCAGAGCCCGGGTCCTAGGCTGTGTCCTTCTCGGCGTGGCGGCGGCTCTCCCTGCAGAGCCCGGGTCCCAGGGCAGGGCCTCTCGGCGTGGCAGCGGCTCTCCCTGCAGAGCCCGGGTCCCAGGGCAGGGCCTCTCGGCGTGGCAGCGGCTCTCCCTGCAGAGCCCGGGTCCTAGGGTGTGTCCCTCTCGGCGTGGCGGCGGCTCTCCCTGCGGAGCCCGGGTCCCAGGGCAGGGCCTCTCGGCGTGGCGGCCGCTCTCCCTGCGGAGCCCGGGTCCCAGGGCAGGGCCTCAGATGTTGCAGCAGTGGGCTCCGTCGTCGTGGCTCGTGGGCTCCAGCACACGGGCCCAGCAGTTGTGGTGCGCAGGTTCAGCTGTCCCGCTGTACGTGGGATCGTCTGGGATCAAGGATCGAACCCACATCCCCTGCGTTGACAGAAGACTCTTACCCACCGTACCGCCAGGGAAGTCCTACCATTTGGTCTTCCAACAACAGATACTTACTGCATGCCTCCTATCTGCCAGATGCTGTTTCAGGCGCCAAGTGCCGCCCTGAGGATGGTCCCCGACACCATAGAGCATTCTTTGGGGTGGGGGAGAGGGCAGACAGACGTAACTGAAGAGCAGGTCCGCTGTTTAGGACTGTGTCGCATGACACGGATGTCTGCTGAGCACTTGAAGTATAAGGACAGACATAAAGCAAAGCGTTGTGGGGCTGGTGGGGGCTCTTTGATAAAGGGTGGTCGGGAACATCCTTCTGGCCAGAGAACATCTGGGCAGGGATGTGAGGGAAGTAAAGGGTGAGGCAGGGAGGGGTCAGGGCAAGACGGTTCCGGGCAGGGGAACCGCAGGTGCCAAGCTCTGCGCTGGTGCTGAGAGTTGAGTGGTGAGCAAAAGGGACACAGTCCTGGTCTGTGTACTTTGAGCTTTCCGTCTACAGGTCAGGTGGACTTTAGGTGGCAAAAACTACACACGTAGTTGAAAATCAAACTGTGATAGAAGATAAATGGGAGGAGGGACTTGGGAGGGACTGCGAATCAGCTGATGAGCAAAGACCGCAGTGAGAAGTGTGATGCCTGAGAAGGAGCTGACCTTGTGTATGGTGGGTGGCGTGTGGGGGGCGGTGGGGTGCAGGCCGTGGGAGCAGCATGAGGTCTCCAGGCTGGGATACATCTGTCTGCTGGGGGCCCGATGACCACTGGGGCTGTACATAGTCATTAAGGGGAGAAGTGGTCCAGCACATCATCGGAGAGGAAGCCGGAGACAGGTTGGCAGGCTCTGGCAGCGCCTGTGAAGGAGTGTGGTTTTGTTCTCTGTGCTCTGAGGTCCCACTGATACTCGATCAACATTAAATGGCGTGGTCACATTTCCAGTTTTAAAATACGGACTGCTTGGCCTACTGGGTGGGGAGTGGGTGGAGGACTGGCCAGGCACAGGCGTGAGAGGCTGTTGGAATGAGATGGGGCAGTGGAGGCAACAGTGGAAAATACGGAGAAGGGCCTGGGTTTCGATCAGTAAATTGCATACAGAACCAACCTGGCAGCACATGCAAGGCAGTGGGGAGTGCTGGAGGAGCTCGGGTGGACGGATGGGTGGACAGATAGATGGGCAGATAGGTAGGCACACCGGTACATGGAAGGCTGGTTGGGGCTGGATGGTCGGCAGCTGGTTCTCTGGTCTTCAGTACGGTTCTGGTAGACCAGTCTCGGCGGTTAACAGGATGATAGCTGATTGATTCCTAGAAAGGCTCTCCTTCCTCAGGTGGGTCCCCAGTCTCCTGTGATTCCGTACTCGTGCTTCAGTGATGGGGCACCGCTGGGAGGGATTACCTCATTTACCAGTGATCTGAGCAGAAAGCCCGGTTGCGGTTGAGCAGACAGCTGGTGGTGGGCTGTGTGTGATTCCCCGGAGGCAGGGTGCGGAGGCTTGCCTGGGCCAGGCCGTGTGTGACATTCTCAGGCGCGCTGTGCTGAGTCACTCAGCCGTGTCCGACTCTTCTCGGCCCCATGAGCTGTAGCCCGCCAGGCTTCTCTGCCTGTGGGATTCTCCAGGCCAGAAGACTGGGTGGGGTGCCGTTTCCTCCTCCAGGGGATCTTCCCCACCCAGGGATCGAACCCACGTCTCTTGAACCTCCTGCATTGGCAAGCAGATTCTTTCTCACTAGCGCGACCTGGGAAGCCGTATTCTCACAGGCTATTTCAGTTCGTCCTGAGGAGTGCCCTGTGAGGGAGACACTGCCCAGCCCCTTGTACAGACAGATTGGGAACCTAAAGCTTAGAGAGGGCAGGTCACTTGCTTGAGGTCACCGCAGGTCAGTGGAGCAGGAGTGATTTCCTCCAGACGCAGATGTGCAGTTAAGAACGTCCGGAGCCTGTTCTGAGCAGCCCGCCCGCCCAAATCCGGGCCTCTGTGGCGGCAGTTCTGCACCTCAGCGCTAAACACGGACTGTGCAAGCGTCAGCCCGGAGTGAGACAAAGGCTCTGGAGAGTCCCCGGGAGGCACCTGCCTGTGCAAACCCAGGGGCAGGCCCTTGTCTGTGACTTGATTTCCTCCCAGGAAGACCTGCTGGGAAGACTTCGATTGGCAAGCCTTGAAAATGGTCGTGAAAGATGACTGTGTGTTACAGGTGAACCGCCTCCCTTTAGGATGGCGGTCAAGGAATCCGGGCTTCGAAGTTGGTCAGCTGTGGGCTCAACCCCAGCTCCAGGCGACCCACGGGCTCAGGCAAGCTCCACAGTGTTGGGCGAGGTTAGGCTGTAAGGAAGCATTTAGTCCAGCACCTGCCAAGCACAAGTAAGTGGAACAAAGGGCAATGCTTGTACTGTTACCGACCAGGGTTCTGGGCCTTCCCCATCAGTTGAAATTGATCAGAGGCCAGGCAAGAAATGCAGACGAGGCTCTGCTGGGGCCACTGCTGCAGCAGGAAGGAGTGAACACGAGCAAGAGGTTCCCCTGCTCACTTGTTCCCTGAGAGGGCGAGCTGGTTCCTCATAAAAGATGAGGATATGGGCGGATCCAGGGGTCGGGCTGGGGGCTGTCTTCAGTGGTCTGTCCGCCCCTTCGGTGGTGCTGAGTGCAGGGGGCAGGCGCAGTCCCCTGACTTTGCTCCCGACTCTTCAGAAGTGGCAGCCGGGGTTTTGGTCTTTCTGTATCTTGTCCAGAATCTGCCCCAACTGCTCCTTTACACAGTTATTTTGGTCCCTTATAGGTTCTTGGTATTTTGTCGCTGGAGGAGATATTTGTCCAGGTGCCAGCCTGTCTCTTGAGACCCTTACGTCCCACGGCTTGGGGTGCTTTTTTGAGGGTAACTAGATGTTCTTGGCATTCCGTGAACAAACCACAGATTATACAGTCCATGGAATTCTCCAGGCCAGAATACTGGAGTGGGTATCCTTTCCCTTCTCCAGGGGATCTTCCCGACCCAGGAATCGAACTGGGGTCTCCTGCATCGCAGGCCGATTCTTCATCATCTGAGTCACCAAGGGAAGGCCAAGAATACTGGAGTGGGTAGCCTATCCCTTCTCCAGCGGAACTTCCCAACCCAGGAATCGAACTGGGGTCTCCTGCATCACGGGCGGATTCTTTACCAGCTGAGCAGCAGGGAGGCCACCCTGCACACACTGCTATGTATAAAGTAGATAAACAGCAAGGTCCTGCTGCACCAGACAGGGAGCTTGCTCAGTATCCTATAACACCCTGAAAGGGAAGACAGGCCGAGGAAATGCATTTATGTGTGATAGCTAGGTCATTTTGCAGTATACCTGGAACTAACATGAGATTATAAGTCAGTTGTTCTTCAGTCGAAAAGTAACAGCAAAATGCTGGGAAGAATTCAAATTTCAGCAGCAGTAGAATGCAGAAATTCAAACCCTGAAGTCCTCCACGAGGATGCGATTGTCCAGCTGAGAACATGGATGCCTCTCAGGCTCTGTCCCCACTCACTCACCAAAAATATGAATGTTTCCATTTTTATACACTTCAAAACATTCAAGACAAACCACCTTTTCTCTATGGGTGGGAACGTAGTAATGTTAGCAAGGAAATCAAGAAAAGTGATAAACATGAAATTTAGAGGAGCGCTATTTCTGAAGGGTGAGGAGGTGGGGAGGGGCGCCCCAGAGGCTCCCAGATGGACAAGATGTCCTTGAACTTAAAAGTACATGATGGAAACTTGCGGGAGGGGGCGTAACTATTCTGTATCATGATCTTAAAGGTGTTTATATGACTGTGAGTTTGTCAAAGCTCATAGAACTATATACAGCTGAAGGGTGAATTCTGTAGTATGTAAATTGTAGCTCAACTGTAAAAGCGCTTGTTAGAGAAGAGTGTGTATATATATATAGTAAGCCCCCACATACGAACCTTCAAGTTGCCAGCTTTCAAAGCTGAGAAGATGCGATGCGTTCACACGTCCAGTCACGTAGGATGGTTCACGTGCCTGGCGCGCGTTGTCACTGAGAGCGTCCTCTGCAGGTGGCTGCGCTTCTGTTTGCCCTGCAGTGATGTAGAGAGGACGGTGGGGCAGGATCTCTATTTCAGGCTCAGGATGCCTGGAGGCAAGTGTAAACCAGCCGCGGTGTAGCCGGTACAGCGTAGCCGATGGTTAGTTGCGTACCGAGGCTGACTTTGGTGGACTTACAGAAAAATTGGACTTAGGAACACACTCTTGCGTTCGCATGTAGGGGACTTGCTGTGGTAGGCATAACGGTGTGTTTATTAATCTGTGATTTCTTCATCCTTTATATGTAATTGTTTTGTTTTTTTAGCTACTCCGTCTATTGGAAAAAAAAAGTGTTTTTAAAACCCCTCAGTGGTTTGCCGTTCTCCTTGGATAAGAGTTCACCTGGGCTTCCAGGTGGCTCAGGGGGTAAAGAAACACCTATAGTGCAGGAGACACAGGAGACCTGGGTTCGATCCCTGGGTCGGGAAGATCCCCTGGAGGAGGGCATGGCAACCCACTCCAGTGTTCTTGCCTGGAGAATCCCGTGGACAGAGGCGCCTGGCGGGCTACAGAGCCTCTCTGGGCTCGCAGAGTCGGCCCGCACGGATCACGCAGGCACTGCTGCAAGAGTCAGGCTGGCGGTGTGGATAGCAGCGCCCTGGGCCCTGCCCCGCCCGCCTCTCCGGTCCTCGGCCCTGGTCCCACTCTTCCATCCTCTTCCTCCTGTGCTGGCCTTGCAGAATCGGCAGGCGGCATCTGTGGCCGTCTCTGGCTCCCCCTGGACTGAAAGTTGCCCAAGTCCCAACACGTGGTCTGGCACCTAAAGAAGTTCTGCAAAGACTGGGGCGAGTTTGTTGAGATACGGGCATCCTCTCTGGTTCTGCGGAGGAAGAGGAAGGGGGAGACCTGGACCAGGGCAGAAGGCCTCTCAGATAAGGTCCCGAGGCCTGGCGTCCGGAGAGGGTCTCGCTGGGCTGCGGTCAGCCCGTGCCCCTTCTGCAGGTCTGGGGGGAGTGCCTTTCCCGGTCTCTCCCAGCCCCGGAGGCTGCCTGCACCCCAACTCCTGGCCCTTGTCCGTCTTCAAAGCCAGCAGGGGCAGGCCGTGTCTTTCTCACATCATCCCTGTGGTCCTGGCTCTTCTGCCCCATCTCCCTCCTTCTAAGGGCCCTGGGGCTCATAGCGTCGCCCCTGGTCAACCCAGGCTAGCCTCTGGGTTCGAAGGTCCGCTGACGTGCAGCCTTGATTCCCCCCCAACCCATGTAACTGAACATCTTCACACATTCCAGGGATTGGCATGGAGACATTTAGGAGAGATGAGGTCTGGAGCATTCTTATTCCTACTGCCAACTTAAAAAAAAA
Organism: Kobus ellipsiprymnus; assembly: GCA_006410655.1. Lineage (NCBI taxonomy): Eukaryota > Metazoa > Chordata > Mammalia > Artiodactyla > Bovidae > Kobus > Kobus ellipsiprymnus. The sequence goes on along the minus strand of SJYR01001080.1, from coordinate 857,433 downwards.
AAGCACAAGGTCAGAGGTGTGAGTTCAGTTTTGTTTGGGGCCCAAATGAGGCCTGCAGCCCAGGAGACAGCATTCAGATGGCTCTGAGAAGCTGCTCCAAAGAGGTGGGGGACCCGTGGGGTGGGGAGGGGAGGTCAGGGTACTCGTGATTTTGGTGAAGGGGGGAGGGCATGCAGTGAAACACGTGTTTTTTGCAGATTTTTGCTAGTCACAGGAGCTGACGTCACCATGAAGGATGTTAGTGCTTTTGTAGATATGAAGGGATACAAGAATGGGGCTCATAAAATCTTCCCCTGAAAATACCTAACCCTCTGAAGACCTGTTCTGCCATTCCCCCTGACACCCCAGCGCAGAGTACCTCAGTTCTGATCTCCGCCCTAAATTCCTTTCAGGGGGGTGTCAAAGGTCAGCGACTGCAGCGGCTAACAATTTAATCCTCGCAGAGGTAGGTGGCAAGTGCCCACAGCAAGTGACAGCTTGTCACTGACGCCGCCACACACGGTAACGAACTGAGGGATAGCATTTGAGTGACAGCAAGCGCTTCCTCCCGGATTCGGGATCTCACCGGACTTTTGTTCAGTTTTAGTTTGTGCGGAGATCCTGGCGTGAGTCGCTTGAGGGGCAGACCTTGATTTGAGAGCTTATAGGTTTTCTGTTTGGTTTTCTTAGACAATCCCTGGAAACACTGGTGGGAAGTGGAGGGAGGTAGGGAAGCGGGAGACAGCATCGAGCGTGTCTTCAGGGCACGGCCCCGGGTGCCAGCGGGATCCAGGCTGGGGGCTGTGGTTGGACACCTGGGCCTCAGAGGCCGCCCCTAGCAAGGTGGGGTTGCGGTCAAGGGCTGCCCCGAGGGGACTTAACTCCCGGGAGCTGTGTACACATGCACTCCAGGGCCAGGGAAAGCTGACAAGCAGAGATGCAAGTGTTGGTGGTTGGAATTCTGGTCGGAATCCACTGGAGAAGTCAAGACCTAGGGGATATGTGTGAAATATACATGGGGGACCAACAGTTGCCTGCTCCATCTCCCGTTGAAATCTGGAAACCTGAACGCCATGATATCACGGTCCTGAGTCGCTGCACAGAGCCCTTTAACGATAGTTCAGGAACTTTCCACCGTGTTTTCTGAAGGATTTTACAGAGAAGCCCCAAGGCTCCTTGTAGGAAAGTCCCCCACCTATCCCTAATTCAACCAGAGGCACTCAGCTGTCTGTTTTCTATTTTTATATACTTTTATAAGAAAAGGAAAAGATACAGACACTTTAAAAACAGAAAACCACTTTCTTAACCCATGGATTATAAAAATTGCATGCGAGGAATCTTTTCTGCCAGGTAGCAATTCGGGAAAACAGAGACGAGCTCGTGTCATTTGGCCCAGGGTCTTGCCGAAGGGACCAAACCAAAATCTGGATTTAGTTCTGTTGGTAAAAATAATCTTCCCACCCAGAGATATGTGAAAAGCTACGTTGTTCATCTTTAGGCTTAAATTCAACACAGACTGGGAGGTAGGAGCGGGGAAGGGGAGATTTTGAACTGTTTAGGTTTAATGAAATGTTTAAGGCTGAAATAATGGTTCTATATAGCTTTTTGACATAATTTATTCTATTTTGTGTCAATTTGCCTGAAGAGTATAAAGTCATACGGGGGGAGAGCAGCAAAGGGCTCTTACCGAGTCATGGATTGTAATTTACATCCAGAAAGTCTACATATTCCATAATTATGGTGTGCTATGAATTAGTAGAGTAATATTGAATATCTCCGAACCCCTTATTATGGCTTCTCACTTGAAATATGTTTTCAATATACATTTATTCAGCAGTGCTTAAACATGGCAAGTCATAAACACATGCTTTTTAAATCATGTGGCTACATTTTCTTCCTGTTTAAATGTGAGATCAGATGTCGTTAACAGCAGAGGCGGGGAGGTGGGGTGAGTAATGAGGAGAGAGGTGCTGTTTAAAAACAAATAGTATATTTTAAAAGAAGCATCTTCTATTTATGATACTGTTTCCCTAAAGCGCAAGAGGCAAGAGTACTTAGACGCTTTTGGTAGTTGCTGTGGTGACAATTTATTTTATGTTTGTAGCACTTTGCCTCCCAAGAGCCATGTATGTTTGAAAACAGCCATATATTATGTGAATACACTTGACCAACTGATTTGGTTAGTAGATGCTGCTGGGCTAAGATCCAGGAAGAAGAGCTAAAGATCCAGCTCTCAGATAATTAAGAACAGGGTCCAAATGGCTGGAGCCTGAAGAGGCTTCCCATAACTGTCTCCAGAGTGAGAATTTACCTTCATTCCTGGTGGCAAGTGGCCAAGGCACTGGGCCACAAAAGATGAGGGAATCCCTCCCGGGGAGTGTGATTAAGTGTTTTGGAAAGAGGCTTTCCTCTCCAGGACATTTAGAGTTCACTTTCAAGGCCAGCATCTCCATGTCTAGCCCTGGGCCTGCCAGAGGTCTATGCTTGCAATTTCGGCATGCTGACACGAGGTGGCAGGCAGTGCTCAGGTCATGGCGACCGCCTATCACATATGACCTGCGTTCCCATCAGTGTCCATAACCAGTTGACCGGTGTTAGAGGATTCAAAGAGATCCTTGATGAAAGCATAACACTTGCTGAAAGTGCTACCGAGGTTACCTCCACTTTTAAATCTAATGCACTGATTGTAAAGGCCATGTCAGTGTACACTCACCAAAAGCTCTGTATATATTTATATTGAACATAATTATAATGTAGTTTTATAGGGGGAACATTATTGTGTTTATGTAAAAATAATATGCTCTAGACCACAGCTCAACAAATGTATCAAGTTCTAGATAGTTCAGTTCAGTTCAGTTCAGTCGCTCAGTTGTGTCCAACTCTTTGTGACCCCATGAATCGCAGCACGCCAGGCCTCCCTGTCCATCACCAGCTCCCGGAGTTCACTCAGACTCACATCCATCGAGTCCATGATGCCATCCAGCCATCTCATCGTGGGTCGTCCCCTTCTCCTCCTGCCCCCAATCCCTCCCAGCATCAGAGTCTTCTCCAATGAGTCAGCTCTTCGCATGAGGTGGCCAAAGTACTGGAGTTTCAGCTTTAGCATCATTCCCTCCAAAGAAATCCCAGGGCTGATCTCCTTCAGAATGGACTGGTTGGATCTCCTTGCAGTCCAAGGGACTCTCAAGAGTCTTCTCCAACGCCACATTTCAAAAGCATCAATTCTCCGGCGCTCAGCCTTCTTCACAGCCCAACTCACATCCATACATGACCACTGGAAAAACCATAGCCTTGACTAGACGGACCTTTGTTGGCAAAGTAATGTCTCTGCTTTTCATATAGTTGTTTTCAGTTCAGTTCAATCGCTCAGTCGTGTCTGATTCTTTGCGACGCTATGGACTGAAGCACACCAGGCCTCCCTGTCCACCACCAACTCCCGGAGTTTACTCAGACTCATGTCCATTGAGTCGGTGATGCCATCCAGCCATCTTGTCCTCTGTCATCCCCTTCTCCTCCTGCCTTCAATCTTTCCCAGCATTAGGGTCTTTTCAAAAGAGTCAGTTCTTCACATCAGGTGGCCAAAGCATTGGAGTTTCAGTTTCAGCATCAGTCCCTCCAATGAGCATTCAGGACTGATTTCCTTCAGAATGGACTGGTTGGATCTCCTTGCAGTCCAAGGGACTCTCAAGAGTCTTCTCCAGCACCACAGTTCAAAAGCATCAATTCTTTGGCGCTCAGCTTTCTTTATAGTCCAACTCTCCCATTCATGCATGACTACTGGAAAAACCATAGCTTTGACTGGATGGACCTTTGTTGGCAAAATAATGTCTCTGCTTCTTAATATGCTATCTACGTTGGTCATAACTTTTCTTCCAAGGAGCAAGCATCTTTTAATTTCATGGCTGCAGTTACTAACCTTAAATAAGAAATCCTTCAAGGTTCAATAGTTACACTGGTATCAGGAAATAACAGAAAGGGTTTAATAGTACTAAAGTGCCTCTAAAGCATGAAGATAACGGACCAAACTCAATCCCTCATGTGCTGCCTGGCTTGAGGCTTGTGATTTCACAAGAGGGTAGAATACTTTCTTGTTTTACATCTCGTGCTTTTGATTTTCTGTAAGTAGAGGGACATGGAATGCAGGCTAGTGTTTGGATATGTTTTCCTGGTGAACCAGAAGAGGGGTGATTGCATTCTATATGCCAGCAAATAAAGCAAGCACTTCCTTTGCAAATGATATATCTAGGTTTCTACTTTGTCGGTCCAATTCTGCTCCATCATTGATAGAAATCATAAAATAATCTGATAGAAGGAGCAAAAGGTAACCCGTCGGACTCTAGTAGACACCTCTAAATGAGTAAGAAAACCATTGACAAAGTTTGAGTTAAAAGCAGAAACTAATTTGAGATTTATTAAGTTATGTAATTGAGAGCACGATTTAAAGAAATGCAAGCTCCTGGGCAAAATGGAACGCCTTGCTTCCCAGCACTTCACCTCTTCTGAACTGATCTTAAATTAAACCCTGGCTCCCTCTCTCCTGGTGGCGTCATGGATGCACCGAGTCTTCAGTGCTCTTCTGGAGCTTCTCAGAATTCCTCCATGGAAGCAAAGTCAGGTCCTTCCTCGTGTCTCCCACTGATCCTAATTGAAACAATGCTTTCACCATGTGCCACTTGAAGAAACCCCCAGATTATGTTTCATTCAGCTCAGCTCTAACTTCTTGCAGTATTCATGATTCAGTGTGTCCTTTCATAACCAGTCATCAGGAAGCAAGACTCAGTCCATGTGGAGTGGAAACCCAGCTTCACCAGCTGCTGGCCATGAAATCTGAGCGTGTGCAAAATTAGAGAAGAATAATACCTTGAAGATTGAGAAGGTTGAAGGGGAACCTGTGTGCAGGGCTCTGGTTCTGCATCCTGGGTTCATCATAGGTACCCAACTCAAAAATGTTAGTCTTTATCGATAGTACTGTTATTGATACTGGGTCTTCAGTTATCTTTTCTGAACCCGAGGAGGACTCAGGATTCTTAAACTTGCGTTTTTTTCCTCTCTTCTTTTTGAAATTGTAGTTGATCTATAGTGTTTTAGGTACAGCAAAGTGATTCACTTATAAATGTATGTACATATATGTATATTCGTTTCTTTGCAGGTTATTATAAGATATGGCAGATAGTTCCCTGTGTTATACAGCAGATCCATGTTGCATGTCAAATTTATAGATAGTAGTGTAATGTGTATATTTTAATCCCAGATTTCCAATTTATCCCTCCCTACATTTCCTTTGGTAACTGTTAGCCTGTGTTCTGTTTCTGTTTTGTAAATAAGTTTATTTGTATCGTTCTTAAGAATCCACGTATAAGCAGTATCTTGTGGCATCTGTCTCTGTGTGGCCTACTTCACCTAGCACGGTACTCTGTAGGTCCATCCAGGTTGCTGTGGATTGCCGCGTTTCATGCTTTTGAACGGCTGAGGAGTAGCCCGTTGTCTGTGCGCCACACGTTCACCCGCTCACCCGTCGGCGGCCATCCCGGCGGTTCTCGCGCTCGGGCCGTCGTGGGCAGCGCCGCGTGAATGCTGCGGCGCGTGCGTCTGTTCGTATTAGAGGTGTTGTCTTTTCTGGATACATGCCCAGGGGTGGGGCTGCTGGATCGTACGGTGACTCTAGTTTTTGTTTTTTAAGGGTCTTAAGCTGACTTAAGTGACTTGATCGACCTGAGTTGAGCAGGCTCTGGGAGTTGGTGATGGACAGGGAAGCCTGGCGTGCTGTCGTCCATGGGGTCACAAAGAGTCAGACACGACTGCGCGACTGAACTGAACTGAGCTGAGCTTGCTTTTACATTCATACCAGAAGTAAAAGCAGAGAAGGTCCCTGCTTCACAGCTCCTGCGGAGACGCCGCCCTCGGCCTTCCGCTCAGCGCCTGGGTGTCAGCAAGCTTTCCTGGGTCCGCCCGGCGCACTGTTTGCCGAACACACCGGGTGGGCGATGACGTTTTCTTTCCAGAGGCCATTTTGTTTTGTGTGTTTTTTTCACTGTGCGGGGTTTTCTCCAGCTGCAGGGGCAGGTTGTGGGGCGTGGGCTTCTCAGGGCGGCGGGCTCTCGAGCGCAGGGGCCTCAGTCGTTGTGGCCACGTGGGCTTGGTCACTCCACGGCTTGTGGGATCTGCCCGGACCAGGGATTGAACCTGCGTCCCCTGCACTGGCAGGCGGATTCTTTACCACTGCGCCATCAGGGAAGCCCAGAGACCACATTTCTTTTCAAATAAATCATTACAGGGGAGTTCCCTGGCAGTCCAGTGGTTAGCACTCTGCTGTCTCAGTGCCGAGGGCCCAGGTTCGAACTAAAACTCGACAAGCTGTGTGGCATGACCAAAAAATATTAAATAAATGTAAACAAACTCATTTACTGTGCTTCGATATATGTAGAGTCTTTCCGTGTTGGCTTTGGGATTACCACCCAAGAGACGGTTGTTTTAACTAAACAGACAGATGAGCACAGGGCCAGCCAGCGCGCGGAAACTTGGAGCAGTTCCTGCTTATGCCCTGGGGCAGGGTCCAGAGTTGGGGGCATGTGCCCGGTTAGTCCTGCAAAGACCCCCCGCTTCAGGAGGCCCCGCTTTCCCTCAGAAGCCTAAACCTCTTCTGTGGGCTGGCCAGGAGCGTGGAAGAAATGGCCGAGTGTGGGCTTGGCTGTGGGCACTTGGGGCGACGCCAGAGGGGTCCCCCGTCCTCTGAGGGCAGTGTGGCTGGCCTGGGGCCTGCAAGCTCCCGTGCGTCAGCGTCCCGGTTGTAAGGGGAGAGGGCAGGAGTTTTGCTCTCACTGTGTTGCCAGGCAAGGAGACGCACCGTAAGTACAAGTGCTACAAGCGTGCAGGGCGCCAGGGAAGCCTGCCTGGGGTCACCTAAGGCAGGAGGCTCCTGGGGAGGGTGGGGGGGCCCAGGGCCCCCGTCTAGCCTCCCCCCACCGCACACAGGTGTCCTTTCTTTCCTACCTGCTTTTCCACCCGAGTGTTAGCGTGGGCAGAGATGCAGAGAAGCATCCCCTCTCCCTTCAGAGCGTCCGTGGCTTTTCTGCAGGCCCACGGCCGTGACTGTGGAGGCCGGGTCTCGGGCAGGACGCCCGCGAGTGCGTTCCCGGAATAAGGAATCCTGCAGTGTAAATGCTCAGGGCACTCACAGGCCCAGCCTCGTCCACCCCAGAGCTCCGATGAGAGATAGGTGACGCCAGTTTGTTCCAGCCACACAGCCGGCTGATTGCACAGCCCAGGGAAAAGACAGAATGGAACCGAGACATTTACAGGACGAAAAAATGTTTCAAGTCAAGCCCTTCTGCACAAAGCAGGGTGCAAAGCTAAATAACGTTTGAGATTTCAAAACAAAAACAGTCAAAGTTTTTTGTTTTTTTTTTAATTTCTGGGCTCTGGCCAGTGTGGGGAATTTAGCTTGATGCGTATGTTTAGTCATGTCCAACCCTTTGGAGACCCAAAGCACTGTCGCTCACAGGCTTCTCTGCCCATGGGTGTTTTCAGGCCAGAAGACTGGAGTGGGTGGCCATTTCCTTCATTTCCAGGGGATGTTCCCACCAGGGATTGAACCCACATCTCCCATGTCCCCTGCATGGCAGGTGGATTCTTTACCCTCTGAACTGTCAGGCTTCCTCGCTTAGTGAAAAATAAAATGCAGAAGCCTTGCTCTTCTCAGCAAATAAGGCTGGGTGTCTCGGGAAGAAATGATGTCTCAAAAAACTGATGGGTGCATGGAGGCATGAGGCGGGTTTTTGGGAGGTAACAGTGGGGAGTTTGTGGGGCTGCTGGGAGAGAAAGAGCATTAACATAAAATGAGAACTTCAGGGGCCCTAGAGAAAGAAAGCTGGGGAGTTTTCCAGTGACATGTTGGATTGAGAAAGAAAATAAACCCACGCTGTCCTGAACACGATGGTAGATCCAGTTTGGAGAAGCTGAGAAAGAGACTGCACCCCAAACTCCCGAGGAGACTCCTCAAAGCCTTCCCCGAGGAGCCCCCAGAGGGAAGCGCTGACTCTGCAGCCTGCCGGGAGGGGCGCCTGGACCCCAGTCAGGAAGAGACCCCAAATCCTCAGGGGCAGAGGGCGTTGAGTGTGTGGCTCGGCCCGGTGGAAAGGAGAGAGGCCTGCGAAGGAGCGCGGCTGAAGGGAAAGAGCATCTGGAGGGCACCATCGAGCGCTTTACACGCACGCCAAGCTGAGTCATGTGAGCGTGGGCTCACATCGATTATTTCAGCTGTGTGTACTTCTTCCCCTGAGATCGCCTGCCCCTGCAGGTCAGGATTTGCCGTGTTTGATGAGGCTCTGAGTGGGCTGGAACTGTGTCTGTGTGTGTACCTGAGTGTGCAGAGTGACCAGAGTCTCTTGGTCAGAGTCTGCATTCCCACCACTGCACACGGACCGATCTGATGGTCAGTTTATTCCTTTATGTGGCAGGTATATAATCCCGTATCGCAGATGTAGACCCCACGGCTCTTTGGGGGCTGTTTGGCTATAGCGCTCTTCATTCATTCACTCATTCGTGCTGCCAGACCACAAAGATGCCCCTGAATGAGAGGGCCATCGGGATGCGTGTGTGTTTCTGAGCTCCTTTATCAAGAGGCCCTTTCCTGGACTTCCGTGATGGGGCAGTGGTTAAGACTCCGCCTCTCAATGCAGGGGACATGAGTTTAATCCCTGATCCGGGAGGATCCCGGCCATGGGGCACCTACGCCCGTGCACCACAATACTGAGTCCGTGCTCTAGAGCAGGTGGCCTCGACTCCTGAAGCTCGAGCTCCTGGACAAAAAGAGAAGTCTCAGCAGGGAGAAACTTGCACACCGCAACCAGAGAGGAGGCTCCAGTCTCTGAAACCAAACAAAGCCTGCACGCAGCAACACAGGTCCAGCACAGCCAAAAACAAAAGTAGTAAGTAAATAAAATCATTTTAAAGGAGAGGGCCTCTTCTATCAGCCCAGCCTCCAACAGTGATGGCATTCAACTTACAAAGCCCTGCCTCAAAGCTTAGAACAACAGATCCCTTCCACTCACAAAGTAGGGATGAACGTCACAACCAGGATCAGGAGGAAACCTCTCGCCGTCCTTCACACAGGACTTGCCCCCAGCCCTGGGTCTCCCACCCCTTTGCTCTCATGGGTGGCTCCCGAGATGGCAGCCCGCCGGTTTTGTTTCTGCATGAAAGTCAGAGAATCTAGGTCAGTTTATCCAAGTAGAAAGTGTTATTTCATTGAGTTAACTCTGTTCAAACTGCTGCCTTAATGCTTTATAGAAACAAAGTCCCTTGTGTCTGGGCATGTTCTCAGGCAGTTTTCAGAGGCTTCTAGTTATCACTTAGATTGAAAATCAACAAGGAAAATCCTATTTTTTTCCCTAAGAAATGGTGGTTCCTGGTAATGTGGGTGTCTTTTTAACTGTTTTGTCAGACACCCAATCTATCCAGGCTCTTTGATTGTGAAAGGATTTGAAGTGAGATTGCAATGGTGCCGCATCAACGTCCAGAAAGACTGGCGTGCCCCTGACCGAACCCCAGACCCCCCCCACCCGTGATTGCAGAGTTTCCTTGGTATTTCCGTCAGCTGACCCAGTAATGATCAGTGAACCCAGACTGGTTATCAGAAGAGAAAGGGGTCCTTTCAGTCGCTAAACACCAGTATCTTCTCATCAAGGTTTTAGATGTCTTATCACTGTGATTTTTTAAATGTTTTCACGCCACAGTGATGCTGCTTTAGAATAATACTTTTCAATATTTTAGAGTAGAATTACACAAAACGTGGTTCGTGGACCAGAGCCAGGCAATGAGCTGTTACCCGACGGGAACGATAGGTATGTACAGAAGTGAGGAACGGCCCGTGTAGCACAGGAAGCTACGCTCAATATCCTGTGATAAACCACAGGGAGCGAGAAGGCGAAAACAAAGGCGTGCATGTGTTACCTGCATCGCTTTGCTGTGCCGTGGAAATTAACACAACGTTGTAATCGACTCTCCTTCAATAAAATGTTTTTTGAAAAGGGAGGCACAGAACTGAGAGACTCCGAGCAGTGTGATACTGCCGTAACATCCAAGGGGCGTGTCATTTTCCTAGCGACTTATCTGTCTTGTATTTTATACAGATATTTGTCTATTGTGGGTTACAAGTGGGCAAAACAAACAGACGGCTGGTGTTCTCCTGCAGATAGGTCAGGAATAACTTGTTACAGCATCCATCGCCCCACGTGCTGCTGCTTCCAGTTTTGAGAGGGACACAGGGATTGCCTTCTACAGATAAACACACCCAGGCTGGGAGCGGGGAGAGACAGCTGGCTGTCACCTGTGGGCTGGCTCCACCTAGCTTCACACCTGAAGCCAGCGGCTCTCTGAGATAACCCTCTGCTGCTAATCCCAGCCGAGCTGCAGGAGCTCTCGCCTGAGGTTTTCCCGGATTTCTGGCTGTGCCGGCTCTCTGCTGCGCGTCCACTGTCTCCGGTTGCGGGGAGCGGGGCCGCTCTCTAGCTGTATGGCTCAGGCTTCTCGCTGCCGGGGCTTCTCTTGCTGTGGACCACGGCTCTGGGGCGCGTGGGCTCAGGACCTGGGGTTCCCGGGCTCCAGAGCCTCAGGCTTAGTAGTTGTGGTGCACGGGCTTGCTTGCTCCGTGGCACGGGGGATCTTCCCTGACCAGGGATCGAACCCGTGTGCCCTGCACTGCAAGGCAGACTCCTAACCACTGGACAACCAGGGACGCCCGCGCCTGAGAGACGGAGGGATCTCTGTGACCGTCGACCCTGGTGACCTATGAACAGATAACTTTTGGTAACGTTTGAGTTCTCTCCATTCAGAAAATCATTTAGACCCTCAACAGATGGGCCTTTCCCTATGTTTTCCAAAGCAATTGAAAGATCACAGCTGCACAGAGGCTCAAGGTTTGGGAGAGACTCTGGGGGCCATGCCGCCCTTGGTGTTGACCTGCCCGTGGGCAGCCCGTCTTCTGTGGGAGGGCCGCACCATGGCAGGTGGCATCCTTTGGAGGGGGATAGCAGGGATGGCTAGAAAGTCCTTCTTCCTGCCAGGCCGCTCACCGGTGGGCTTCGCTCTGCCTCCCCAGGACACAGAGACTCCGTCCTAGGATTTGATTCTAGACTCTGTGCTGCTTCTGAGGCTCCTTCCACACCCCACCCTCAGTCTTCCTGCCCCGCTGGCTCCCACTCCCCAGGTTCTCTTGAGTCAGTGCCCGTCCTGCAATGGGTGAGTCCCCCCAAGATGACGCTGGCATTCCCAGCGTGGTCTGCCTAGGGCACAGGAAAATGACCACCTCTCTCAGTCCACGTAGTGTGGTTCTCATCAGGCCACTCCAGGGTAAGGTCAGCCTGTTAACAAAACCCAGGCCAGCTGTGACTCCAGAACCGGTGTTTCTCGGCCAGCTCCCCAGGTGGGCAGCGTCCCCAGGTGGGCAGTGCCTTGGTTTTAGCCGCCTCCCTTGTCCTCCTTCCCTTTCGGGGCTGTCGGTCGAGGAGGCCTCTTTGCTGTGACCTTCGTGACATCTGACCACCCGCAGCACCCCAGCCTCTGACCACGTGGCCCCCGCGTCCTTGAACCCCTCCAGACGTCCTATGTGGGTAGTAGCCTCAGGGGGCCGGGCTGGAAGGGGAGTGGGAGGGAGTCATTACCAGATGTTTCACAGGTGATAATGAACGATTCTGAAGTCTGTAATTAAGAGGAATAATAGAGAAGATTAAAGAGGGAAGAAGGCAGTCAGCCCGCCTAGTGGAAGCCGCCTCCCTGGGGTCACCTGGCTTACTCACACCCCACTCACTTCCGGACGCCTCTCCCCCAGTCCCCCTGCAGACGGAAGCAACACCACTTTGTTCAGGTTGATGGATGACCTGATTTAGAGGTCAGCAAGCTGCAGCCGGGTGGGCCAGACCCAGTGGGTCACCTGGACGTACAAATAAAGTTTTATCGGAACAGCCACACCCGTTGGTTTCTGCTGATGATCTGTGGCCATTTTCTGACTCAACCACAGATGTGGGTCGCCGAGACAGAGGCTGGGTGGCCCCGAAGCGTGAAATACTTGCTCTCGGTTCTCCGCAGAGATCAGCCTGCTGGCCTCTGTCCTGTGTCAACGGGTCTGTGAATCTGGCCTCTGGTGGTCCCGAAGCCCTGCCCCAGCTCCTCTGCTCTCGTGAGCATCCTTCGCGGCTGTGCCTTCTCTCACCCCCGTGGTGCAGCGAACCTCACTGTCCTCTCTGCTCTCCCTGGCCACGCTTCTTCCATCTCCATGCTGACATCGTTTCAACAGAAACAGGCGTGGGGCGTAGGTTTCAGGCATTTGGGTCAGCGCCATCTCCCCCCTGCCTGAACGGTGCCTGGCACACGTGAGCGAGTCTAGCTCTGCCTGGGGGTGACCAGAGCTCGCCTTGCGGGAGAGTCCTGTTTGACCTCACAGGTGAGCAGGTGGACCCAGAGGCAGTCATACGGGAGAGCTCCGCCTGGAATCGCGGACGTGTCCCCTTACACAGCCAACACCTGGACCTTTTAGGCAGTTGTTTTCCATTTCGTTGGCCCCAAGTCTGGTCTTACTCTGACTTCTTATGGCTACAGTGATTGAAGGTAGTGGCGCTTCTGTAAATTTCCTCCTGTTCATCCAGCCTGGCCCGGGACAGCGGCTGAGACCCGGTAAGGTCACGGAAAGAGTGGGGAGCAGCCACCAAACGGCGGCCTGGCCCCTTCCCTCACAGACACCTTGGCCCTCTGTGTCCAGCGCTGGGTACCAGAAAGGGCTCTGCCGTGTCCCTGGGGGAAGGTGGCGGCTCCTCCTCCGGTCTTTTCATTTTTGGTGGGGTATAGTCGCTTCACAACGTTGTGTTGGTTTCTGCTGCATGAGTGGACCGGCTGTGTGTGTGCACATATCCCCTCCCTCTTGGCCTGCCCCTGCCCCCGCCCTCCCCTCTCGGCCATCACGGAGCGCCGAGCTGAGCTCCCCGTGTTACACAGCGCCTTCCCACCAGCCGCCTGTTTGCACACGGGAGTGTATACCCTCTGCACCCCCCCGCGCCCACACGCCCGTCTCCATGCCTGTGCCTCTGTTCCTGCCCTGCCCATAGGTCCGTCTGGACCACTCTTTCTGGATTCCACGTGTATGCATTAATATATGATACTCATTTTCCTCTTTCTGACTGACTTCACTCTGTGAAATAACTCTCTAGGTCCATGCATGCCCCTCTACAAATGACCCAATGTCATTCCTTTTTGTGGCTGAGTAATTGTTGTTCAGTCGTGTCCAACTCTTTGCGACCCCATGGGTGGCAGCACGCCACGCTTCCCTGTCCTTCACCATCTCCCGGAGCTTTCTCAAACTCATGACCATCGAGTCGGTAATGCCATCCAACCATCTCGTCCTCTGTCATCGCCTTCTCCTCCCACCTCCAATCTTTCCCAGCATCAGGGTCTTTTCCATTGAGTCGGCTCTTCGCATCAGGTGGCCAAAGGATTTGAGCTTCAGCTTCAGCATCAGTTCTTCCAGTGAATATTCAGGGTTGATTTCCTTTAGGATGGACTGGTTGGATCTTGTTGCAGTCCAAGGGACTCTCAAGATTCTTCTCCAACACCACAGTTCAAAAGCATCCATTCTTTGGCACTCAGCCTTCTTTATGGTCCAGCTCTCACACCCATACATGACTACTGGAAAAACCATAGCTTTGACTAGACGGACCTTTGTTGGCAAAGTGATTTTTCTGTTTCTAAATGCTCTGTCTAGGTTTGTGATGGCTTTCCTTCCAAGGAGTAAGCCTCTTTTAATTTCATGGCTACAGTCACTGTCTGCAGTGATTTTGGAGCCCAAGAAAATAAAGTCTGTCACTGTTTCCATTGTTTCCCCATCTGTTTGCTATGAAGTGATAGGACTGGATCCCATGATCTTAGTTTTCTGAATGTTGAGCTTTAAGCCAGCTCTTTCACTCTCTTCTCTCACCTTCAAGAGGTTCTTTAGTTCCATAGAAAGGAACATTGTGCCACAGGGAAAGCAATTTTTTCATGATATGGGGAAATATCCACAATGTTAAGTTTAAATGAAAAACAAGATGAGAAAATTGAGATGGTCTATGATCTGTAATAAAAATATAAATGCATATAAAGGAAGAGAAAAAAACACTAACAGGGTGTATCTCTGGGACATGGATTAATTATAATTTGTATTTTCTTCTTTGCAGATTTGATAACTTTCCAAATGTGTGCAGTGAACGTATGTTGCTATTTTTAAAAATCTACTCTTTCTTTTCTTTCCAAAGAAGGTAAATTTTGTGAAGCTTCTCATATTGTATGGAGACTCTAGGAAACTAGTTGTCCCAAACCTAGTTTAACCAAAAACCCAGTCATTACCTGGAAGATGGAGGAAGTTGGTTCCTGTGGTTGGTCCCACTGTGCTCCTAAGATGTCTAGTTGAAAACGAAAACATCCG
>SJYR01001080.1:824733-837738 GCA_006410655.1 Kobus ellipsiprymnus | reverse complement strand
GGGCAGCAAGATGTGAGTCCTTCTAGTGCGTGTTCCTGGCGCACCTGGAGAAAACTGACAGGGAGCCAGGAGATTTATCAGTTCCCCTAGTAATTGCTGCTCTCCCCCCGTTTTTGATATACGCCCCCTGGAGAAATACCATATTTTAGTTCTAAATACTTTTCCAATACCCACTGAAGCGGCAGCTGACATTCCGGAGGTTTCAGGGCGAGCCCCGGGGGATCTCATTTCGAGGAGGTTCGACTCTGCATTCGGGGCCTCGTGGTCATCTGACTGTTCACTCTGGTGGAAGGCCGCGCGCCTGCTTAGGAGGGAGGCTGGGCTCCTCCGGGCTGTGGCCTCTCCGGGTTGAAGTCGCACTGGCGTCCGGGTAGGGAGTGGCGAATCCGGCCGATGCATGCGCTGCGCAGTCACCCGGGCCCCCGGCGAGCAGCGGCCCCTCCGAGGGTCCGCCTGCCTGCTGGGCCCCTGAGGCGCCGAGGGGTCCCGGACAGGGGAGAGGAGGCGGCGTGGGGCTGTCAGGCCCGCGGACAGTTAGACTCAAGGGAGAGGCCTCCGACCTACAGCTGGTCCCGGAGAAGAGCGTGGAAGACTGAGAACGCTGGAAGAGCTGGAGCTTCCTGCAGAGAGAGACAGAGGACGCGCGGGTCCAGGGGGGACGCCCTTCGCGGAGACGAGGTGCCTGGATGCAGCGCCACGGGGTGCGCGGGGCGGCGGCCCGAGAGCCCGAGGCCACAGGCTCGCCGCGGGCCAGCCTGTCTGTTCCTCCGATCTTGGGCGGGTCAGGCCCGCGGGGCCCGCGGGGCTCTCTGCCTGCGGCCGGGCAGAGCGCGTTCTGGAGCGCCGTCGGGTTTCGCTCTGCGCACCTCGTTCTCAGAACATCGTCCGTGGCAGCGGGAGCAGCAGATCCTGGGCCCAGCTGTCGGCTGGGAGACGCGACGGAGCGCGCTGGAAATTCAGGGGCTGGGAGACCAGCCGCAGGGAGGGGATGCCTGCTCTGAGCCGTCATGAGGGGCCACACGCGAAAAGGAGAGCCGCGAAGTTGGAGACCGTTTCTCGCGCCTGTGTAGGATTAGAACACAGGCCTCCTGGTCGGGGCAGCTACCACGGAGAGAAGCCAGGTACCTTGCTGGGATTCGCTCAGCTCCAGGGCCAGGGTCGAGACGTAAACCAGCTCTTGGACCCAGTGCTTGCCGCCTTGTCATAACCGAGACCTCCAGAGAGGGACTCCAGGGATCAGTAAGGGGATCTCTGGCAGCTCTAACCCCCCAGGTCTCCATTCAGGACACACGTTCAAAGTCCCCTCCTGATGTTTGAAACATCCCAGGCCCAGGGAGGGAGTCCTCTGTCACAGTACCCAAACAACGTGAGGTCAGTCTGAGAACATGTGCTGCTTAAACAAAGAGCGCTGAGGCCAGGGGCCCCTGTGCAGCCAAGGTCCTGGGGAGC
Organism: Kobus ellipsiprymnus; assembly: GCA_006410655.1. Lineage (NCBI taxonomy): Eukaryota > Metazoa > Chordata > Mammalia > Artiodactyla > Bovidae > Kobus > Kobus ellipsiprymnus. The sequence continues at coordinate 836,289 of SJYR01001080.1, read as the reverse complement.
CAAAGCTGTCTGCATGGTCGACAGTGCCCGGTCCACCGTCTCTACTTTCCTGGAACCTCTGGAAAGGGAGTAAGTGAGTGTGAGCGTGTGTATGTGTGTCTGTCTGTCTTAAGGGGTTGAGAAGGTCATGACCTGCAAAATAAGATCGTCGTGAAGCCTGCAGGGACAGGGTCTTAGCAGGGTGTGGGGGGCAGCAAGTCACTCCCGATGAAGGGCCGTAGTGAGGACCTTGGTCACCTGAGCGCCCCCCTGGATGCTTTATGGGGCCCCGCGCGCGCGCGAGTCAGGACACCTCTGTGGAAACGGCCCGTTTTACCTCTAACACTTTTACTTCTGCTTTATTATTATTTTTGCCTAGCGTTCACAGCTGGGCTGTTGTCTGCAAATGTCACTCACAGAGAGGATGCAGGCAGACAGAGCCGACCTCAGTGGGTCCACCGGAAGAGGGGGACCCCCTGGGGCCCGGGCCAGGCAGAGGGTCCGGAGTCACTGACAACACCACAGGGCAGGGTCGGGTGAGGGCATGGGGGGGTCACTGAGCAACATGCAGGGGCGGTAGGCGCACGTCTGACGCTGGGGGGGAAGTCAGGGGTGGAGGTGGGGCACCTGACTTCCGGGTGCATGTGCTCGGACAGCTTGGGCACAATCTCAGGACTCATGAAGCGGGAGAGGAGGGCTCGGGATACTCCCGGGGTAGAGAGCCCTTTGAACGCTGTAGGGAGGCCTCGTGGGGGTCCCAGGATACGCTGTCTCCACTGCAGTGTTTCTTGTTAGCTTTCTCAGAAGGGCCCTGCATCACCTTCTTATGAATCTGGGGATCAGCAAGAGTTCTCGGAGATGAGAGGTCCGGTCCACATTCATCAGCACTCCTCTTTATATATAAGTATAAATATACATATTTAAATATAAATATATTTATATATAGATCTATTGAAATAAAGTGGAGTGAAGTCACTCAGTCTTGTCCGACTCTTTGCGACCCCATGAGCTGTGGCCCACCAGGCTTCTCTGTCCATGGAATTCTCCAGGCAAGCATACTGGAGTGAGTTGCCATTCCCTTCTCCAGGGGATCTTCCCAATCCAGGGATCAAACCCAGGTCTCCTGCGTGGCAGGCAGACGCTTTACCATCTGAGCCAGCAGGGAAGTCTACTACTTATACTATACATCTCTTAGTGGTATTTCCATATGAATGTATGTATTTGGCCGCTCTGGGTCTTCGCTGCTGCACACGAGATCTTTAATCTTCGTTCTCCGTTGTAGCACGTGGGCTCTTTAGTTGTGGCGTGTGAACGCTGAGCTGTGGCACGTGGGACCTAGTTCCCCAACCAGGGATGGAACCTGAATCCCCTGCACTGGGAGCTCGGAGTCTCACCCGCCGGACCCCCAGGGACGTCCCAGCATTGCTCTTTTTGAAGTTAGCTCGAGGCACTTTTTAATGTTTCATAATTCTTGCTATTTGTTTAAAAGTCCAGACGCATCGTAAGGAAGTCCCACAACTACTGACCTTTCCCAGTGTGGAAATAAGGTGGCTATCAGCGGGAGCCCTGGCGTGGGAGGGTCAGGTTGACCCTCACAGTTGACCATGGGCCCCTCTTCAGTCAGGATGCCTGGTAGCAGAACGTCTGTGTGATTAAAAATGGCACTTGCTGGCGCAGCCCTACCATTGTGCAGTGTCCCGAATTTAGTCAGAAGATTCCAGGGTAAGGGAGGAACAGGCCGGACAGGGGGCCCGGTGGAATCAATGAGAAGAATATCATTACAGAGTCCAGCGTTCCTCTCCACCTTAAGGTCTGGCCACGCTTAACTGCCTGCAGCGTTCTCCTGTGTGCGTCTCAGGACATGGGGCGTGCTGAGCTGGGAGTGCTGTTTGCTCTGGTCGGAAGGGACGCAGAGAGGAGGTGGTGGACACCCTCGTCTCGAGGGCCAGTGAGGGCAGCGTGACCGCTCCTCGCCTTCTGGACGTCTCCAGGGCGTCTGGCTCTGCTCTGAGTACAGGGAGGCCACCGTCTTGCCCTTGTGGTCCAGGTTTCAGGTCGAGTCCCCACCTCAGCCTCTCTCCCTTTTAAAATCTGTAAGAAAAAGATGAAAGCTCGCTCCACTCAAATGAAGCAAGGGTATGGAAAGTTATTTAAAAAAAGGAGTTGGAAATATTTCAGAGGAAAGCATGCAACATCTCGACCTCTTGGGGTTTCTTCAAAATCCTCTGGAGGGGGGAGTCGGGGAGGAAAGGAGATTGGCCAGAAGTTGATCATTGAAGCCGCCGCTGAGTGGCTTGGGGGCTTGTGGTACCATTTTCTCTACTTGTAGCATGCTTCAAACTTTCCATAATAGATACACTTAAATATAAATACATGTTGTCAGGACAGGAAAATAATGACATGTCCATTAAGGTATAATTTTATGTTTTGAAGCTTTGAAATGAAAAACAGAAATCTTAGGAAGGAAGATGTGCAAAGTATCGTTTTCTTGGTGAATTTTATGAACTATGTGAGCAGTGTTGTTACGCAGCCTCTTAAGTCAAGCCCGATTCTGCAGCCCCACGGACTGTAGCACCCAGGCCCCTCTGTCCTCCGCTGTCTCCCAGAGTTTGCTCTAATTCGTGTCCATTGAGTCGGTGATGAAATGTAATGGTGCTTAAGTGTCTTAACATTTCAGTTCTGGGGAGAGGACAGTTTTTGGCCGTCTTGTGCAGTCTTTTGTTTGTTTGTCTTTCTGGAAAGACCTGGGTGAATAAAACAGAACCCCACTGGCTGCTCTCTGTCGACCTTTCTGGCCAGCAAGTCTCACCGTCCTTCCTTGTGGAAGGTGCCCAGGGGTAAAGAGCACCCCTGGAGGAAGGGTGGGCAGGGTGCAGGTCAGTTTCCTTTAGAGAATCTCCGGAGTCTTTACATCTTTCCTCTTCTTCTCCATGTGAGTTAGGTTTCATTGTTCGTGAGGCTCCCTTTTTGAATAGGCCATCTTGCAAAAGGGCAGAGAGGAATGCAACAACTTTGGAGACGCTCTGAATAGAAATTAAAGAATAAGGATTTGAGGAGACACCCCCCACACCAGATCATCTGAGGTGTTGCTTCAGGAGACGGAGCAGGGAGCGCGCTGCTCGCTCCCCCAGCAAGGGCTGTGTCTGCCAGATGCACTCCTAGGCATCGGCTTTGGGCGTCACTGCACCGGGTGGGTTTGCAAGCTTTGTTCAGAGGCCTTGTGAGAGTTGGAACCCCCTCGCACCCCTAGAACACGTCCCAGAACCCCAGGACTTCAGACCCCCGAGTCTCTCTGCTTCCAGGGTGCTCACCCTTCCCCAAACCTGGGAGGTTCTCCACCTACCTCACTGCTCTCAGCTCGGGTGCTCCCCTGGCTGCCCCGCCCCCACCTCCTGCCCGCTGTCCCCCACGCTCTCCGGGGAGGGGTACATCTGCCTGCTCCATCGCTTCAGTCATGTCTGACTCTTGGCGACCCCATGGACTGCAGCACGCCAGGCCCCTCTGTCCATGGGGTTCTTCAGGCAAGAACACTGGAGTGGGTACCCATGCCCTGCCCTCCTCCAGGGGATCTTCTGGACCCAGGGATTGAACCCGCATCTCCTGCATTGATAGGTAGATTCTTTACCACTGTGCTGAAGTCCTGCTCTCACGGAGTGACACCTTTTTATTCTGTGTGTGGTGAGGGGAAGAGCCCGCCTCTAGCTCTCAACCAGGGCCGGGATGTCCTGTGGGTCACAGTCAGAGGCGGCGGGGAGATGGGAAGGAGGGTCTCCAGAAGAAAGTCTGCGGTGCCGAGCAGAAAAAGCAGTTGACGTCCACCCTGTGGCCTGATTACTGAAATCAAAGGGAAAGACAAACGTGGGAGAGTGGGAGTTAAGCCCTTTCTGTTTGTTAAAAATACTTTCTTCCCTAATTTGGATTTATTGTGCAAACAACTTCTTAAAAATCAAGGACATGTTTTTAGAGCATGGTGCTGCCAACTTCAGCCCGTGGGCCGGATCCCCCCACAGTGTGTTTTGGGAAGAAAGTCCTTTGGGAAAGAAGGGTTTTTTTGTCTGTTTTCTTAATGTTTGTTTTATGTCAGAGTCTAGTCGATGTACAGTGTTGTGTTTCAACGTTGTTAGTTGAAACTAACACTGGTTGGTACAGCAAAGTGGCTCAGATTATGCACACACGTGTCCATTCTCTTTAGAGTCTGTTCCCATATAGGCTGTCCCAGAGTACTGAGTAGAGTTCCCTGTGCTATATGGGAGGGTTTTTGTTTGTTTTTGTTTTTTTTTGTAAATTAATTTATTTTAGTTGGAGGCTAATTACTTTACAATACTGTAGTGGTTTTTGCCATACATTGACATGAATCCACCATGGGTGTACATGTGTTCCCCATCCTGAACCCCCTCCCCACCCCATCCCTCTGGGTCATCCCAGTGCACCAGCCCTGAGCGCCCTGTCTCATGCATCGAACCTGGACTGGTGATCTGTTTCACATATGACAATATACATGTTTCAATGCCATTGTCCCAAATCATCTCACCGTCTCCCTCTCCCACAGAGTCCAAAAGACTGTTCTATACATCTGTGCCTCTTTTGCTGTCTTGCATATAGGGTCATCATTACCATCTTTCTAAATTCCATATATATGTGTTAATATACTGTGTTGGTGTTTTTCTTTCTGACTTACTCTGTATAATAGGCACCAGTTTCATCCACCTCATTAGAACTGATTCAAATGTATTCTTTTTAATGGCTGAGTAATACTCCATTGTGTATATGTACCACAGCTTTCTTATCCATTCGTCTGCTGATGGACATCTAGGTTGCTTCCATGTCCTGGCTATTATAAACAGTGCTATGCAGTAGGTTCTTACCCGTTATTTTATGTATAATAGTTTGTTTATATGTTAAGCCCAGTCTCCCAGCTTACCCCTGCCCCCAGTCTTGCCAGAGCGCCCTCCCAGGTTCAGGCTCTCGGTTGATCAGGGGACGTCCTGTCTGGGCTACTGTCCCTCCTCCTCCAGCCGGCTGGCCTGGCCTGTTCCCGCAGTAATGGCACTCTCCTTGCTGCGGCTGGCGCAGCTTGACTCCAGCTGGGCTCCGTTGGTCAGAGTTCATCGTGGGCCAGCCCAGATACAGGGGCTGGGAATAGCCTCCACCTCTGGATGGAGGCGCTGAGGTATCGGGGTGCAGAGGAGGTCTGCAGGGGGAGAGCCAAAGGGTGGGGCCACTGCCCTTCCCACGCTGCACCCCCGCCCTGGCCCTGAAGGCTTGTCAGGGGTCCCTTGCCCGTAGGGCAGTCCCTGAGGCTGCATCTCAGGACTTGCCCCAAGCAAAGGACCTGGTTTCTGTTTTATAAAATGTTTTAGGAGGGAAAACAGAAGAATGTCAACGAAAACGGAAATTCATCTTCTGAAAATGAATTGGGTTTAGGGGCCCAGAGGAATGAAATTTTTGGTTGTTGGAACTCATCTTTTTTAAAAAGACTCTGTTGCCGTTAATTGACTTACAGTGTTGCGTTGATCTCAGATGCCCAGCAAAGTGAGTCCGCTGTTATTGTCGCTGCTGAGTCTCTTAGTCGTGTCCAGCTCTCTTGCGACCCCACGAACTCTAGCCCATCAGGTCCTCTGTCCGTGGGATTTCCCAGGCAAGAATCCTGCAGTGGGCTGCCACTTCCTTCTCCAGGGGATCTTCCTGACGCGGGGGTCAAACTCATGTCTCCTACTTGGCCGGCAGATTGTTCACCAGTGCGCCAGCAGGGAAGCCCTGGCTCAGTTACGCATATCCGTATTTTTTCCATATAGGCCGCTGACAGCATTCCGTGGAGTTCCCTGTGCGGAACGATAGCTTCTTGGTAGTTACCTGTCTTACACATCATAGTGTGTATATGTCCATCCTAATCTCCTAATTTATCCCTGCCCTCTCCACCCACATAAATAACCAGAAGTTTGTTTTCTGTGACTATGACTCTACTTCTGTTTTGTAAATAAGTTTATTTGTACTTTTTAAAAAAACAAAAAAGATTCCGGCATATATGAGCGATGTCATATGATATTTATTTTTCTGTGTCTGACCTCACTCAGTCTGACAGCCTCTGGGTTCATCCATGTTGCTGCAAATGGCATTATTTTGTTCTTTTTATGGCTAAATAGTATTCCATTACGTATGTACTGCGTCTTCTTTATCCATTCCTCTGCCTGTGGAAATGGAGGTTTCATGTCTTGGCTGTTGTAAGTAAGTAGCGCTGCAGTGAACACTGGCGTGCATGTATCTTTTCTAAATAGACTTTTCTCTGGATACATGCCCAGGAGTGGGATTGCTGGGTCATGAGGCAGCTCTATTTTTAGCTTTTTAGGGACCCTCTGTGCTATTCTCTACAGTGGCTGCACCAATTTATATTCCCACCCACAGTGTAGGAGGCTTCCCTTCTCTCTACACCCTCTCCAGCATTTATTATTTATAGACGTTTTGATGATGGTCGTTCTGACTGGTGTGAGGGCGTACCTCATTGTGGTTTCGATTTGCATTTCTTCAATAATTAGTGGTGTTGAGCAACTTTTCATGTTACCTTTTGGCCATCTTGGTTTCTTTGAAGAAACGTCTGTTTGGGTCTTCCGCCCATTTTTTGGATTCAGTTGTGTTTTCTGATATGGAGCTGCCTCAGCTGTTTGTATAGGAGTAGGCGATGGCACCCCACTCCAGTACTCTTTGCCTGGGAAATCCCATGGATGGAGGAGCCTGGTGGGGTGCAGTCCATGTGGTCGGTAGGAGTCAGACACGACTGAGCAACTTCACTTTCACTTTTCACTTTCATGCATTGGAGAAGGAAATGGCGGCCCACTCCAGTGTTCTTGCCTGGAGAATCCCAGGGACATGGAAGCCTGGTGGGCTGCCGTCTATGGGGTCGCACAGAGTCGGACACAACTGAAGCGACTTAGCAGCAGCAGCAGTTTGTATATTTTGGAGATTAATCCCTTGTTGATTGCTTCATTTGCAAAAGCTTTCTCCCATTCTGAGGGTTGTGTTTTTGTTTTGTTTATCATTTACTTTCCTGTCCAAAAGCTTTTAAGTTTAATCAGTTCCCATTTGTTTATTTTTGTTTTTATTTTCATATTCTAGGAGGTGCTTCAAAAAAGATCTTGCTGTGATTTATGTCATATGGTGTTCTATGTTTTCCTCTAAGAATTTTACAGTGTGTGGCCTTACAGTTAGGTCTTTAATCTATTTTGAGTTTATTTTTGTGTATGGTATTAGGGAGTGTTCTAGTTTCATTCTCTTATATGTAGCTGTCCAGTTTTCCCAGCAGCACTTAGTGAAGAGACTGTCTTTCCTCCATTGTATAGTCTTACCTCCTTTGTCACAGAATAAGTGAGCATAGTTCATGGGTTTACCTCTCAGCTTTCTACCCTGTTCCACTGATGTATATTCCTATTTTTGTGCCAGTACCATACTGTCTTGATTACTGTAGCTTTGTAGTACAGTCTGAGGTCAGGCAGGTTGATTCTTCCAGCTTCATTCTTCTTTCTCAAGATTGCTTTGGCTATTTGGGGTCTTTTCTATTTCCATACAAATCTTGATGGAGAGTGTTGTTTCGTATTTGACAGCCTGTAACTTGCTGTGAAGAATGTATTGAACACAGAGCAGGATACAGGCTTCTCTGAAACAGTCTGCTGGGAAATTTCTTCTTGTTATTTGAAGACCCCACCCCACCCCAGCATCAGATACTACCTCCAACAAAGTCTTCACGTGAAAAAAAATCTAAAGGGAAGTACCAGCACTTCTGCTCAGTGCCGTCACTCTGGATACATGGTCCTTGTTTTAAGACTGTGGATTCCTGACTCTCAAACCCCCTGCAGTTTTACCGAGTCAGAAAAATCCACTTAGCAGCCTTTCAGACAGACGAGGGCAGGTTGAGCTCGGCAGAGCTAACTTCTGCTTATATAGCAAGGCACGTCCTGCCCATGAACCTGGCTCCTGGAAGTGGACACTGAACTGTCCTTTCCTAAACTGGAGGTTTTAACAGATGAGGTGCATTGATCATGCAGTGGGTGTGAGTTTACCCCTGATTTAAAGGCAGATGGCCAGGCACAATGTCTTCAATGTCCATTTTTTAGCATCCCATTTTTAAATGTAATTTTCTTTACTTATTTATTTTGGCCGTGCTGGGTCTTCACCGCTGTGTGGGTTTTTTCCTCGTTGCAGCAAGCGGGGACTGCTCTCTCGTTGGAGTACTCAGGCTTCTCAACGCGGCGTCTTCTCTTGTTGCAAAGCGCCCGACCTAAGGGCGTGGGCTTCGGAAGTTGTGGGCATGAACTCAGCAGGTGTTGCGCGTGGGCTCAGCTGTCCCGCTGCATGTGGACCTTCCCCGGCCAGAGGGTGGGCCTCAGCCGCTTTGCCAGCAGGGCGGTCCTAGCGTCCGATTTAATAGCATCAGTGAAATCCTCCATCTCAGCCCCGAGGACGCTGGATGGCGCTCAGGGGAAACAGCGCCTCCAGAGGACAGGGCTTCGGGAGCCACCCTGGCCAGAGAGTCCCTTGCTGCCAGGGGCGGGGGCAGAGGAGGGCCCCAGGGGCGCCCCGGAGAGGCCGCCTGTGCTCCTGGCCGAGTGCGGTCTTTCATGCGTCAGGCAGGAGGGTTCGTCTCCAGAATTAAATGTGGGGTATTTGCTATAGTTCATCCAAGATTCTTCTCCAGAGGAAAGGGTTTGTCCCTTCCAGCAAAGCCAGTAAGCTGCAATCTCCTGCTGCGCAAGGGTGCCCACCGCACTGGGCCCACTGGAGAGACAGGCGGCCGCACCCAGCTGCCTGCCCGCCCAGACCAGGCAGGGAAGGGCTTGGGGGTGTGAGGCAGGAGGAGCACGGCTCCCTTAAGAGGTCAGCACTGCATGACTGAAAGCAGCCAGGGAGAAGAAAGTGTGTTTAAAATCGCTTGGAAAGTTTTATTAGGAGAAGGTACCACTTTAACAGAAGTATTTGGACCTTCTGTTATTCTGCTATTCGAGGATTTTCTATAAGTCCTTGGGATAACTTGAAGAAGCTGAGCAAGGCTGGTAGATCCCAGTTAAACTCTCCGAATGCTATGTCCAGACTATTCTCCCTCCCCACCGAGACCTGCATATTTAATATTCTCCAAAAATTCTAAGTATGCTGCGTGCACAGTCACCATGAGCGCCGGCCGTTCCTAAGTCTTTGCCCTTGTGCAGGGCCCGCAACGCCCTCAGATTCTGCCTCGTGGCTCACTGGAACAGCCCCTGGAGGATGCTATTTTGACCTCCATTTTGAAACCCCAAAGCAAGGTCCAAGCACAGGGCTGTATTCACTTTGTTGTTGTTGCAACTTCTGGCTGAGCGGGGTCTTCATTGCCGGGCGGGCTTTCTCTAGCTGGCGGTGAGCTGCGGCTCCTCCCTAGTTGCGGAGTGAACGTCTCATTGAGGCGCCTTCTCTGGTTGCCAGCAAAGGCTCTAGAGAGCAGGCCCCATAGTTGCGCTGCACACGCAGGTGTAGTTGCCCGAGGCACGTGGGATCTTCCCTGCCCAGGGATCGAACCCATGTCTCCTGAATTGACACGTAGGTTCCTGGTGGTTCAGCTGATAAAGAATCCACCTGCCAAGGCAGGAGATGCAAGAGAGGCAGGTTCAGTCCCTGGGTCGGGAAGATCCCGTGGAGAAGGAAATGGCAACCCACTCCAGTCTTCTTTGCCTGGAAAATCCCATGGGCAGAGAGCCTGGTGGGCTACAGTCCTTGGGACTGCAAAGAGTCGGGCTCGATTAAGCACGTGCCAGGCCTGAGCTCTTACCACAGAGCCACCAGGGAAGCCAGCAGGGCTGCATTCATTCAACAGACACTCATGGGCGTCCTGTCCTCAGACTGGTCCAAAGGGCACGTGTCGTGTTCATGGCAGAGAATGTAGCCACAGCCTCATCCTCTAACCGCCTTTCTCTGTGTATTTGTTCCAGTTTCTACGCGTGCCTCCGAGGCGACTGGGAGAAATATTGGGAGAAAGGCGCAGTCCCCACTGCCCAGGGGGTCCTGACCCTGGGGCTGTGTGTTCCCCTCACCCCAACCCTGCCCAAGGCCACACTGGGACCTGCTCTGTTAATTGCTTGAGAAAGAATCCCAAATCCTGAAGTCATAGGGAAGTATTTCCGAGTATTTCCTGTTAGTTACAATCCACCTGCCTTCAAGTCCATCGGTGGTTCATCTACACAATTAGTTCAGCAAATGGTTTTTAAACTAAGATGAAACTATGTGGTTTTCTTTCAAGTATAGCAGTATGTTAGTTACAGACCCTCCCCTGCTCGTGGCCCCCAGACAGCTGTCATCACCGGCTGAGGCTCCTTATTTGTGCAGTTGGTTAAGGAGGTGAAGAGTCAGGATGAAGGGACTCCAGACTTTAGTATTCAAACAAGAATAAAGACCATTATGCCTCCTTCACTAGACTGAATCTAGAGGATTTTAATGGACAGAAACACTGTCGATTGTATTTTCCTTTCCTATTTTATTTTTGATGTGAAAGAATTTCTAGCGAAGTGTTGTTTCATCTTCTCCTGAGTCCAAGTGAAATCTCTTCCCTCTCGTGTGTTTCCTGGATTACATTTTTATTGTGTGCCTAGGAATCAATATTCCAGATACATGCACAAGTGCACACATTGAAATGAACACGACTTCATTTATTTTCATGATTAGACATTCAAATAAAAGTGCTTGGGTGTCTGTTTTCATATTCATAGGTCAAGATCCGTACATCAGAGGTATTTGTATAAGTGACATTTTTATTACATTCATTTCATTTGCAATATGATAGTGGATCATAAATATGTTACTTTTATGCCACCAAATCTGATTTGTGGCACTTAGCCCTCACAAGGAGAATACTTGATATTTTATGGAGCGCCTTTCCTCCAAGAAGCGTTTTGCCACACGGGGCCAGGCTCTGCCTGGCGTGTAAATCACGCTCGCAACCCTCTGCACGTCCACTGGTCTATCAGCCGCACTGTTGGGGCCAAGGGTGGCCATGACTCCCCTCTGCGTGAGGGTGAGACCTTGAATTTGGGGAAGAAGCAGGCTCAGGCGGGCTCCGTGTGCCGCCGTTGGGTCCTGACAGCTGACAGCCCGCATCCACCCCACGCTCACCCTTCACCGTGGACCGCAGCGGGCATCGAGCCCTGTAGACACACAGACAGGTAAACGCCAGCCCTCACCTTCCAGAGGCTCACAGCCTGGGGGGGGTGCCATGCGAGAGACCTCCTGTCCCCCCACGGGATGGAGGCGCTGAGGCAGAGGCGACGATAGGGCCCCCCCCACCCCCAGCCCTCTGACGGATGCACCACGCCTGGTCCCTGGCACATCACAGCTGACACACATGCCAGCCAGTTGCAGTGGGAGTGAAAGAAGAGACCAAACGTCACATGCCGCAGGCTCCCTGCGGGCCTGAGCCCCCACCCCAGACTTGGAGAGCAGAGACTCATGGGCCTCCCGCACCAGCCCAGCCTGCCCTCCTCTCCGCCTCCCCTTTCTCCAGCGTCAGTGCCTGATCGGGACCTCCTCCCCGACCGCCCCCTGTGCACGCATGCACACACAGACACA
>SJYR01001080.1:806271-823143 GCA_006410655.1 Kobus ellipsiprymnus | reverse complement strand
ACAGAAACAGTTGCACTTAAGCCGACAATTCATACAGACAAACACACACACACACACACACACACACACACACACACACACACACACACCCCCCCCCCCCACACACACACACGCACACACACACACACCCACTGCCCCCCTACACACACACCCACTGCCCCCCCCCAGTAACACTCAGTGCCCCTGTAGCCTCCTTCATGACACTCACCATATTGTAGCATCACGTATGAGCGTGACACACACAGCTGAGGGCCCTGGAGCCAGGATTTCTGAATTCCAAACCCCCTCTACATCAGTTATAGGAAGGGGCAGGTTATTTACATTTCTGTGCCTCGGTTTTCTCATCTGCAAAATGGGCATGATGGTGATACTTCCCTGTCACGTGGCCATGGGAACTGCGTGATCTAATATGAGTAGAGGGCTTCAGCGAGTGCCCCATAGCTGCTGTGGGAGTCTTATAATAACTCTCTAGCTCGAGTGACAGGACGTGTAATAACAGTGATGCCAACAGTCCTGTCTCTGTCGCTGTTATCAGATGCCTGTGTGTCTCCCACCACGAGTGAGTGCCGTGGGAGCAGGAGGCTTTGTGTGCTTCCCACCTCGTTGCCCCCAGCAGATGGCACAGGGTGGGTACTCACATAGTATTTGGCGAGTGAATGAATGGACGGACAAAGCAATGGTCCACCTGCTCACGTGGTGCTGCTACCTGCCAGCTTCTTCAAAAGCCTGACTGCCACTTGTAGCCGTCAACCCTCGATGCTGCCCACAGGCCCAGGGTGCTCAGGTTCACCCGTGGCCACATGGAAGGGCTCCCGTCCTTCTTCCTGTGTGACTAAGGCACCCGCCCTTCCCACCCAGTGACCACTGAGGAGAGAGGCTGTGAGGGGGGCTGGCCACTCCAGGAGGGGATGCGGTCACATCCCAGCCCTGCAGCGCCCCACACCTCACCGGTTCCCTGTGCGGAGAGAGCTTCTGCTCCAGCCCGGGCACTGCCGATGTGAGCCCGAGGGGGGATGGAGCCAGCGCCCCTGGCTCTGCACCGCCTCGTCCCCCGCTGCTGGTGGTTTTGGCAGCCATCCACACGCCTGGCCCAGACAGCACGTCTGCGTTCCACAGCACTTCAGAACCATTGAGCAGACCGAGCTGCTGGAGCCGGTGTTTAGAAAAGCCGTCCATCACCGTAGGAGCCTCTCCGTAGTCGGGGCATTGTCACCAGTGTGGGGGGCTGCGTGGTGCAGCTGCAGAGGCGTCTGCGGTAGTCCCAGGAGTCCTCTGGTGACGGAGATACGGGGGGACTTTGCTTGGGGAGGGCACGAGCCATCTGGAAGGAAATGGAGGTCAAGCTGTGGTCCCTTGGCCACCAGACAGCCACTGAGAGCGCTCCGGCCTGGCCCCCGAGCACAGCAGGCAGAGCTCTGGCCTCGAAATGAGCAGTGCCGCCTCCCTGCCCGCCTCACCTCTGCTTCCTGGCGGGGAGGGGGCGCTCAGAGCTGGCCCTCTCCCCCTAGGTGACCCTCCAGCGCTGTGACTGCTCCTCAGAGCTTCACGTTCCGGGGGCCGCGAGTGGAGAGGCAGTGGATGGTGCTTGGGCCTCGGGGCTGTGGGCAGTGCACATGGCCCATCTTTCCTTCTCCATATGTTCCGCTCACATCTTGATGACTTGCATACAGGGTGACCTGGGGCCTCCAGTTTCTAGATTGTAGACACGGAATCAGAACACCCACCACCCCGGTTCCCTGTGGAATTTACTGAGTCCCTTGAGGCAGGGTCAGGCCCTCGCTAAGCTGTCAGTGAGCAATGTTGCTGCCATGGCTAAGTCAGGCAGTCCAAGTGCCGTCGTGGCCAGAGCAGGCCCGAGTGCTGGGTGACTGAGTCCACCCACGGGCTTTGGACTTTTGTTGTTGGCTCTTGTTGTTCTAAGATATGTCATGTAATACTCATCATTTTGAAGTAGCGGTCCCCAGACTTTTTAGCACGAGGGACCAGTTTTGTGGAAGACGATGTTTTCATGGACCAGAGCGAGCTGGGATGATTGGGATTCAAGCGCATTATGTTTATTGTGCACTTTATTACATTATTATGATGTCAGCTCCACCTCAGGTCATCAGGCATTGGATCCTGGAGGTTGGGGACCCCTGCTTTAAAGTATACAGTCCAGGGATCTGTAACGCATTCACATGGTTGTGCAGCCATTCAGTTCAGTCACTCAGGCATGTCTGAATCTGTGACCCCATGAATCGCAGCACGCCAGGCCTCGCTGTCCATCTCCAACTCCCAGAGCTCACTCAAACTCATGTCCATTGAATCAGTGATGCCATCCAACCATCTCATCCTCTGTCATCCCCTTCTCCTCCCGCCTTCAATCTTTCCAGCATCAGGGTCTTTTCCAATGAGTCAGTTCTTCACATCAGGTGGCCAAAGGATTGGAGTTTCAGCTTCAGCATCAGTCCTTCCATTGAATATTCAGGACTGATTTCCTTTAGGATGGACTGGTTGGATCTTCTTGCAGTCCAAGGGACTCTCAAGAGTCTTCTCCAACACCACAGTTCAAAAGCATCGATTCTTCAGCACTCAGCTTTCTTTATAGTCCAATTCTCACCTCCATCCATGACTATAGGAAAAACCATAGCCTTGACTAGACAGACCTTTGTTGGCAAAGTAATGTCGCTGCTTTTTAATATGCTGTCTAGGTTGGTCATCAGAGAAGGCAATGGCACCCCACTCCAGTACTCTTGCCTAGAAAATCCCATGGATGGAGGAGCCTGGTGGGCTGCAGTCCATGGGGTTGCAAAGAGTCGGACACAACTGAGAGACTTCCCTTTCACTTTTCATTTTCATGCATTGGAGAAGGAAATGGCAACCCACTCCAGTGTTCTTGCCTGGAGAATCCCAGGGACGGGGGAACCTGGTGGGCTGCCGTCTATGGGCTCGCACAGAGTTGGACACGACTGAAGCGACTTAGCAGCAGCAGCAGCAGCAGGTCGGTCATAGCTTTTCTTCCAAGGATCAAGTGTCTTTTAATTTCATGGCTGCAGGTTCACCATCTGCAGTGATTTTGGAGCCAAAAAAAATAGTCTCTTGCTCTTTCCATTGTTTCCCCATTTATTTGCCATGCAGAGATGGGACCAGATGCCATGATCTTAGTTTTCTGAATGTTGAGTTTTAACCCAGCTTTTTCACTCTCCTCTTTCACTTTCATCAAGAGGCTCTTTAGTTCTTCTTCACTTTCTGCCATAAGGGTGGTGTCATCTGCGATCTGAGGTTATTGATACTTCTCCCAGCAATCTTGATTCCAGCTTGTGCTTCATCCAGTCCTCCATTTTCCATGATGTAATCTGCTTATAAGTTAAATAAGCAGGGTGACAATATACTCCTTTTCCTATTTGAAACCAGTCGTTGTTCCATGTCTAGTTCTAGCTGTTGCTTCTTGGCCTGCATACAGACTTCTCAGGAGGCAGGTCAGATGGTCTAGTATTCCCATCTCTTGAAGAATTTTCCACAGTCTGTTGTGATCCACACGGTCAAAGGCTTTGGTGTAGTCCATAAAGCAAATATATGTTTTTCTGGAACTCTCTTGCCTTTTCAATGATCCAGTGGGTGTTGGCAATTTGATCTCTGGTTCCTCTGCCTTTTCTAAATCCAGCTTGAACATCTGGAAGTTCACAGTTCATGTACGGTTGAAGCCTGGCTTGGAGAACTTTGAGCATTACTTTGCTAGTGTGTGAGATGGGTGCAATTGTGCATAGTTTGAACATTCTTTGGCATGCAGAGCCATTACCACTGTTTAATTCTGGAGTATCTTCATCTCCCCAGAAGAAACCCTGGGCCCACCTGCAGTCACTTCCCATTCCCCCCACCCTCACCCCAGCCTTTGGCAACCACCAACTGGCTTTGTATGGATTAGCTTACTCCAAACATCCCGTAGCATTAGAACCACAGGAACAGAAAAGGTTTGCTTCTTTCACTGAGCATCGTGTTGCCAACGTTCATCCACGTTGTCACGTGTCTGAATCCTGTGCCTTTTTGTGCCCGTTAATATTCCACTGTATACAGACCGGTTTTGTTTATCCATCATCAATGGATGGGCAGGTGGGTAATTTCCACTTCTGGGCTGTTAGGAATCACGCTGCTGTGAATGTTTGGGTGTAGGTTTGCACAGACGTGTGTTTTCTGTTCTCTGCCATGTCCACCAAGCAGTAGAGTTGCTGGATGTGTTTTTTTGAGGACCTACCAAACTGTTTTTCTCGTGCCAGACTGTTCTGTCAGAAGACCATCTTGCTTAGATAGGACTTTCATGTTAGCTGAAGGAGAGAGTTCTCAGCAGGGCCAGGAGGGGGTGGGGGGGCATGTGCCGACAACCTGCCCACAGAGCCCAGTGTTCACATAGGACCTCAGGCTACCGGCCCCCTCAAACCCAGGCGACCACTTGGCTCTCCTGTGTCGACTGTTTTCTCTGCATTCTCCCTAATTTATTGAAGTATAGTTAATTTATAATGTGGTGTTGATTTCTGCTGTACAGCAAGGGGATTTGGGTATACATACATCTATACGCTTTCTTTTTCACATTCTTTCCCATATACTTTATCATAGGATGTCGAATAGAGTTCCCTGTGCTATACAGTAAGACCTTGTGTTTATCCATCCTATATATTATAGTTTGCATCTACTAACCCCAAACTCCCGATCCTTCCGTCTCCCACCTCCTTTCCCGCCTGGCAACCACAGATCTGTTCCTGTGTCTGTGGGTCCGTTTCTGCTGCATAGATAAGGTCACTTGTGTCATATGTTAGATTCCACATGTAAGTTATATCACATGGTGTTTGTCTTTCTCTGCCTGCCTTACTTCACTTAGTGTGATAATCTCTTGGTCCATCCATCTCTCTACAAATGACCCAATTTCGTTCCTTTTTATGGCTGAGCAGTAATCCATTGTATGTATGTTCCACATCTTTATCCATCCATCTGTTGTTAGTCATTCAGGTTGCTTCCATGTCTTGAAAAGGGAAAGTGAAAGTCGCTCAGTCACGTCCATCTCTTTGTGACCCCATGGACTGTACAGTCCATGGAATTCTGCAGGCCAGAATACTGGAGTGGGTAGCCTTTCCCTTCTCCAGGGGATCTTTCCAACCAAGGGATCAAAACCAGGTCTCCCACATTGCAGGCAGATTCTTTACCAGCTGAGCCCCAAGGGAAGCCCATGCCTTGGCCATTATAAATAGTGCTGCTATGAAGGTAGGGCTTCCCAGGTGTCTCAGTGGTAAAGAACCCCCCTGCCAATGCAGGAGATGTGGGTTTGATCCTGGGTAGGGAAGAAGGAAATGGCAACCCATTCCAGTATTCTTGCTTGGGAAATCCCATGGACAGACGAGCCTGGCAGGCTACAAGCCCATGGGGTCCCAGAAGAGTTGAACACAACTTAGCAATTAAAACAACAAACAAGAGTGAACATAGGAGTCCATTCATCTTTCTGAAGTCGAGTTTTCTTCAGCTATATGCCCAGGAGTGGGATTGCTGGATCACTTGGCAATTCTATTTTTAGTTTTTTGAAGAACCTCCATGCTGTTTTTCATCATGGCTACACCAATCTGTATTCCCACCAACAATGTAGCAGGGTTCCCTTTTCCCCACACCCTCTCCCGCATTTGTCATTTGTAGACTTTTAGACAATGGGCATTCTAACCGGTGTGAGGGGCACCTCATTGTAGTTTTCTCTAATTAATTTGCGATGTTGATCATTTTTTCATTGTTTCTGTTGGCCATTTATATTTCTTCTTTGAAGAAATGTCTCTTTAGGTCTTCTACCCATTTTTTGATTGGATTGTCCTTTTTGTTATTGAGTTATAGGAGATGCTTGTATATTTTAGAAATTAAGCCCTTGTCGGTCAGTCAGATCATTGGCAGTATTTTCTCCCAGTCCATAGACTGTCTCTTCATTTTGTTTATGGTTTCCTTTGCTGTATAAAAGCTTGTAAGTTTGATTAAACCCCATTTATTTTTGCTTTTATTTCTATTGCCTTGGGAGACTGACCTAAGGAAACACAGGTGTGATTTATGTCAGAGAATGTTTTGCTATGTTCTCGTCTGGCTTTATGATGTCCTGTCTTACATTTAAGCCTTTAAGCCGTGTTGAGTTTTTGTGTGTGGTGTGAGTATGTGTTCTGACTTCACTGATTTACAGGCAGCTGTCTCAACTTTTCCACTATGAGTTGCAAAAGAGATTGTCTTCTCCCCATTGTATATTCTTGCCTTCTTTGTTGAAGGGTAAAGTGGTGTTCAGGTGAGTGTGTTTTTTCCGTGCTGGCTGTTCTGTTCTGATGATCTGTATCTCTTCCTGTGCCAGCGCCAGGCCATTTTGACTGCTCTAGCTTCGTAGTGCTGTCTGCAGTCTGGGAGGGCTGTGCCTCCTGCTTTGTTCTTTTTCCTCAGGATTGCTTTGGCAGTTCTGGGTCTTCCATGGTCCATATAAATTTTAAGATTATTTGTTCTCATTCTGTGAAAAATGTCATGGGTGACTTGATGGCGATCATATTAAGTCTCTGGATTGCTGTGGGTAGTATAGCCATTTTAACAATATTAATTCTTCTGGTCCAGGAGCATGGGCTATCTCTCCATTTCTTTGAGTCATCTTCCGTCGCCTTTATTGATGTTCTATAGTTCTTAGCACCTAAGTCTTTTGCCAACTTGGTCAGGTTTATTCCCAAGGTTTTTTTTTTTTTTTTTTTTGGATGCAATTTTAAAACGAATTGGGCTTTCACCTTTGCACTCTCCCTGCTTTAAACCACGCTCTCCTCCCCTGTGTCTGCCACCTGTGGGCGTGGCCTGGGCACAGTGTGCCTTCCTGTGAGGCTTAGATACCCCAACTGTCTTTACTTACTTGTCCTAGACCTGGAAACATTCTGAGCCAAAGAACAGTGACATTTCAGAGTCCTGGAAAAGAAAATCACCTAGAGAAGCTTTTTCAAATGTGTTCATTTGTTAGGAACAAGCAAGTAGAGAGGAAGGGACTTGCCAGCTTCGTAGTCATGGGCACATACCTTAATCTCACTGAGGCTCTGTTTCCTCATCTGTAAAATGGGTTTAAAATTGCCTACCTGGCAAGGGGATCAAGTGGCACACTGTGGACACGGCTCCCAGTAGGATCTGAAGGCACTCACAAGTACTCCCCCGGTTGCAGGCATGAGGTGCTCTTACAGAGCTGAGGTTTTCAGTACCACCTCACCCGCCTTTTCCCTGTCTCCCCGCCGCCCTTCCCATTTCTTTCCTTCCACGTTTCCTCCTCTCCCTATGCTGGTGCTTTGCTTTCACCCTGCCCTCAGCTCCCAGGCAGCTTTGGGGTCCTCGCAGTGTAGACCCCGACCTGGGGAGCTGCTGGCTGTCAGATCGCCTGGGGGTTTCCAAGGAGGGCCAGGCTGAATCCTCTCAGGAAGGATCAGATTATGCCCTAGGTCATTTGCAGCACAGACTCCCAGGTCAGGGCGGTGGGAGATCCAGCAGGTGGTGTCCAGCCTGGCACCCCTGGGTTCCTCGGCAGCACAGGGGGAGTTGCATGGTCTAGTTTCCACTGTCTGCCTCCCTGGGTCCCAGTTTTCTTCCCCAGTAGACCCTCGCCAGAGCTCTGAGTGGCCCCCAGCTCTGAGCCGTCAGAGAGGCTGTGCTCATGCCCAGAGCAGAGGCCAAGGCTGTGCTGCATGAGGCCCGCTGCCAGACAGGGCGTGGGGACAGGGCTTCAGGGCAGGAAAGGGATGAAGGAACGGACAGCTTCCCAGGCCGAGGGCTCCTGACACGTGGATTATTACTTTTCAAAACTTCACAGAAAAGACTGTGATTAACATAGAACGTTAACGAAGCAGAAACACATGAAGGGACAAAAAAACCCACATCCCATCCTCTTGAAGATAAATCTCTTCAAAACTGCCCGTTAATTCAGAAAACTGAAAAGCAAAAAAAAGTGAACCGAAAGGCCTAGCTAGGAATCCCTGGCTCCATTCCGGGATGTGTGTCCCAGGCAAGAGGGGTTTTCTTGGCACGCCCCTCCGGCCACCCCCTCCGGAACTGGGGGGAACGTGCCCGGAAAGTCTTCGAGGACCCAGTGCACACGGGAGGTTCCGTCCAAACAAACAGGCCCTCCCTGTGGGTGAGCTGAGCTCCCCTCAGGAGCCGGCGCGCCGCTGTCCGCCAGCCGCCGCCTGTTGACCGGGGACGCTGTGCTGTGCCGACCGCCTTCCCGGCCCCGCACCGGGCGGCACGCGGTGCGCAGCCCGGCCTCTGGTGACCCTGCTCCGTCTGTCTGCTCTCTCGTCCGCAGCGGTCAGGAATGACAGAAACAAGAAGAAGAAGGAGCCTTCGAAGCAGGAGTGCACGGAGAGCTACGAGATGACGGCAGAGCTGGACGACCTCACCGAGAAGATCCGCAAGGCTCACCAGGAGACCTTCCCCTCGCTCTGCCAGCTGGGCAAGTACACCACGGTGAGAGGCCCCGCCCACCCGCGCCTCCACGCACGCACGCACGCACGCACGCACGCACGCACAGGCTCCCGCATATGCTCATATACGCATGCGCCCGCGCCCTGCCGTGCCGGCGCGCTGGCACGGACTCGCGGACGCGTGCGCCCGCCGGCCGACCCTGGGCTGCAGGGACCCGGCTTGGTAAGGGGGCCTCTTCACCACCCTGTCCAGTCTTGGGGTTTCAGCTGCAGTTGCGTCGAGTGGGCGCTTCCTCCCTTGCATTCACGACGCACAGGTGGGTCCCGTGCATGGCTCCGGGACCAGATGATGGAGACCAGGCTCCTGCTCACGGGGACCTTCCCCCGGGGGGAGGGGTTGAGGGGAGCCAAGGAGGAGTCGGGGGTCTCAGCAGACGGTGGCACGAAGCGCAGGGCTCTCCAGCTGGGAGAGCCCGCCCAGGGGAGCGAGGCCGACGAAGGACGAGGGTGGAGGGGCCCTGGGAAAGCAAAGGGGGGCTGTCCCTCCCCCACCCTGAGCATTGGCCTCGCTGGGCCAGAAACAAGAGAAAGGGGAGCCGGGGAGGCGAGGCAGGGGGCCTGTGTTGGCTGGTCTGGGTGTGCGAGGGGAGATGACTTCAGGTATTTGGATGTTTTCAAACTGATGTTTACACGTGTCGTGTTCGCTGACGTGTAAATGTATTTCTAGTGAGTAGAAGGTAATAGGCCCTCAAAAATAAGTGAGTGTAATTCGAAAGTCGTTCTGGGCTTTTAAGTTCACGTTGCCCACCTAAGATGCGGGTTCTTTTGTAAAAACTCCAAATGTTGGAGGGTTTTGCTGGTGCAATGACTGATGCACTAGAAAAAGAATTGCATGAAAGGTTATAGAGATAAGAGGCGATAATGGAGCCAGAAAAAGACTGAGTGAGGCGCCTGCAGGCTGTGTGGTCAGTGGCACCGGCTTCTGAAGAGCTGGCCCTGGACTTGGACACAGGTCCCCTGGCGGACCTGCCGACGGAGGAGGAGCCGAGAGCCTGCTTCCCCCTCGGGCAGCTCACAGAGCACCTGGTGGCCCTTCCAGGGTAGGCTCTAATTCAGCAGGTGTGCTCCCAGGTGCCGCTGGTCTGCAGACCACACTCGTGAGTAGCAAAGGCCACATGCACTTCGAGTAGCGAGACCCAGCATGACGTTCTGGGCCCGGCGCCCCATGCCCTGGTGACAGGGAGAAGAGATGCTGGCCCATCTGTGAAGGCGCTGGCCTGGCCTACTGCTGACCTAGTAAACAAGTCCCCTTGAGTTCAGGGTACCGTCCAGCCCAGAACACTGCAGGGACGGGCAGCGCTGGGAGCGTAGAGGTCAGCCCGGGAGGGGAGGCGGGGCTACATGCAGGACGGGCAGCGTCGGGAGCGTTGAATACTCGTGAGTAGCAAAGGCCACATGCACTTCGAGTAGCGAGACCCAGCATGACGTTCTGGGCCCGGCGCCCCATGCCCTGGTGTCAGGGAGAAGAGATGCTGGCCCATCTGTGAAGGCGCTGGCCTGGCCTGGCCTACTGCTGACCTAGTAAACAAGTCCCCTTGAGTTCAGGGTACCGTCTGGCCCAGAACACTGCAGGACGGGCAGCGCTGGGAGCGTTGAGTAGTGGCACCGGCTTCTGAAGAGCTGGCCTTGGACTTGGACACAGGTCCCCTGGCGGACCTGCCGACGGAGGAGGAGCCGAGAGCCTGCTTCCCCCTCGGGCAGCTCACAGAGCACCTGGTGGCCCTTCCAGGGTAGGCTCTAATTCAGCAGGTGTGCTCCCAGGTGCCGCTGGTCTGCAGACCACACTCGTGAGTAGCAAAGGCCACATGCACTTCGAGTAGCGAGACCCAGCATGACGTTCTGGGCCCGGCGCCCCATGCCCTGGTGACAGGGAGAAGAGATGCTGGCCCATCTGTGAAGGCGCTGGCCTGGCCTACTGCTGACCTAGTAAACAAGTCCCCTTGAGTTCAGGGTACCGTCCAGCCCAGAACACTGCAGGGACGGGCAGCGCTGGGAGCGTAGAGGTCAGCCCGGGAGGGGAGGCGGGGCTACATGCAGGACGGGCAGCGTCGGGAGCGTTGAAGTCAGCCCGGGAGGGGAGGCGGGGCCAGAGACCTGGGTGATGCTCTGAGTTGGGAACCAGGTGCCAGGCGTGTATGGCTTAAATCCCGCTTAGCTGCTAGGCAGTGGCGTGACTGTGCGCTCATCTCTTGGCTTGCCTCAGCCTCGCTTTTGGGGTTCAGTCTGTAAGCAGTGGAGAGAGGTCCGTAGTTTGTGATTAGGGGTCTTTATTACTGTTACCATCATCGTTGTTATAGCTGATACTCAGCATTTACTTTGTGCCAAGGGCCATACCAATTCTCGCCTTGTGAATTCTTTGGTTCCTTCCAAGGCCTGCTTGAGGCCGGAACAAGGGCCCCGTGTCTCAGAGGAGTAAGTCTCTTTCCCCACGTCCCATAGATACCAAGTGGCCTTAGACACGGGCAGTCTGAAGGCAGCTCTTTTAACCCCAGACAGTACCCTGCAGCTCAGGAGGGTGGGCGACCAGGCCGGATGGAGGCAGGAGCCCCTGGGCGTCTCTGTAGGAGGAGGGGCTGTTGTCCTTAAGTCAGACCTTTTGCTCTAGAAAACGGTCACAGTCACAGCAGGGAAAGCTTCCTGGAGGCGGAAGTTTCTGAGCCAGGTCCAGCGGTGAGAGAGTTGAGGGGTCACTTGCTGTGCGGTCGGGGCCCCAGCCCCCTTCTGCTGGCAGGGCTGTCTTAGGGTGGCCGTGTCCGTCTTGCAGCCCCTGACTCACCTGATCATCAGGTAACGTGGCGGCACTCTGGTCTGGAGGGCAAGGCAAACACAAGCACGGATGGCACTTGCCCTTCTATGCACGCGGCCTGGGACCAGACCTCACCGCAGGACGCTCCCGTCTGTGGTTGGCACGCCAGGACTTGGGTGGGCCTCTCTGGGCCCTTCCCCACCTCCCTCCTGGGGAGCCTCTCCTTTGAGATTCTATTTGGGCTTGAGGTCTGATCCAGCAACGCCCCCCCCGCCCCCATCACAGTGGCTCACGCGGCAGGCCCACCACCCGCCTCAAGGCTTTGTGCAGCTGCGAGGTGAGTGTGGTACACACGGAGGGTTGGAGGGGAGGTGATGGACACTCCTGGGAGCAACCGCCGCCCGATGGCAGAGAATGACCAGCTCCCTGAGCTCCCCAGCAGGGTGGAGCCCCCTCCCACCACCCTCCCCTCCCCCCTGCTGCCCGGAATTTCCGCTCAAAGGAGCTGCTTGTGTTCAATTCCTAGTCTCAGGGTCTGTTTTCAGCCCCGGACAGGGGCTTCCCCGAGAGCCTCCAGCACCCTGTTTTGTGCCTCTTTGGATCTAGCAGGGAACGTGGCTGTTAAGGCCCACCTCCAGGGGGTGCCCCTAACCTCGGGGTGGTCTGATCCCTTGCTGAAGCCGCCCCAGAGCACAGGATCTAGCTCCATTTTTACTGTAAGTGGCTTCCAGTCTTTTGGGGACGTGGGTGCAGGAGTCAAGACCAGCAGGCACGATGCATTCCTTGCAGCCTCTTGGTTCTGAGATGAGGTCTTTCTGTAAGAACTTTCCTACCGGCAACAGCTCCCACTGCAAGGGGAATTCATGCACCTTCGCCAAGCTGGCACCCCCATGGCAGACGCCTGTGGCAGAAGTAGGTGGAAAGGAATTTAAAAGGCAGCTAGCTGCCCGTCTCCAGATCCCTGAAAGAGTGGCTCCTTCTCTTCCCTAACTCAGGAAGATTTGGGACCCTAGTCAGGGCCCAGGAGGCTATGGAAGGGAAGCGCAGGAACCTGGCCCCCACTCTCCACGCCTAGGCCTGGGCAGGTGCTGCGTCCCTTGGGGAGACTTCTGACCCCTCCCCAGAAACAAAGCGAGGAGGAAGTCCTTGGGGCGGAAGCGGTGGATGACCCACCCTCCAGAGGAAACAGCCCAGCACCAGGACGTTTGCTCTGCCTCCTTACAGAGCATCGCCGTGGCATCCAGGTCTTAGGGCCTCTGAGGCCCAGGTTCAAGCCTTGCCCAGGCTGCTTGGGGGCTCCGTGACCTTGGAGCCCCGCTGGATCCCAGCCACTCTACTGTGTTTCGGGACTTGGAGCGAGGGCTGCCTCGTGGGGCTGCCAAGGAGGTTAAAGGAGGAACACGTACATGACTTTGCAGCGCAGAGACAAGGTGGGCAGTGCCCCACCTCCGGACCTCTGCGGCCTCACCCGGGCCTGACTCCGCCTGACAGAGGTGATCCCAGGAGGTGCGGGCCAGCCTGGGCCCACTCTCTGCTGTTCCTGGCTTTTCCTGCCTCGCAGGCCCCGGGGGTGCAGGCTGCCCTCCCAGGCCTCGGGGGTGTGGGGAGGGGAGCGCTGTGGCTCTGTGAGGAGCCCTCGGAGAAGGAGCGCGGGTCGCGGAGCACCCTGGATCTCCAGGAGGAGCGGCAGCCATGCTCCATCCGGCAGCTGGTGCCCTGAGGCCATTTCCTGCCCTCCAGTAGGGCCCCTGATTGCTGAGACCACCAGGCCAGCCAGAGGGGTGCCTCCAGGCTCCAGTCCCGGCCCATGCATCTTAGAAGGGGGTCTGGAAGGACCCCTGAAACATCGCCTTCAGGGAGATCCTGCCCCATCTCCCTTGCTTCTCGCCAGCCGTCTTGGGGGGCCCTGCCCCGCCCCCCGGATTGGCGGGGCTGGCGGAAGCGCCCAGGTCTGAGGACCACACGGCATGTGCGTTGGGGTCTCTGTGGCCCGTCCTCCTGCGGACAGCCATGCCGGCAGCTCTTCACTGAGTCTCTGGACCGCAGGGAGCTGCGGCGTGTCACGCCCTCACCATGGGGAGGCCCGGTATCTTCCAGTCTCTGGGGTTTCCAGCCAGGAGACAGGCTCCTGGAAACAAAGTCCAGGCTCTGCGGGGCCCCAAGAGGCAGGCCCGGGGCCGCAGACCGCAGCTCACTTGGCTGGGCCTTAGCTCTGCAGATGGGTGGCCATCCGCCCACCAGGGGAGAGAGCTCCTGAGAGTTAGAGGGAATTCCTCGTCCAGCACTGAGAAGGGGCCTGGCTTCAGGGAAGCCCAGAGGAGGGCCTGCCCTCGTGTCACCTTCCCACGGCCAGACAGAGCACGGAGCGCGCCGAGGGACGTGCACGGAGGCCTCCCGCTGCCCGGGTGCACCGTGTCCCCAGGTCCGCGGGGATGGGGCCGGTGAATGGGACCACAGCCTCCGCCTGCATCAGGCCTCTGAGCATCCCTCACACACGGCTCCCTTGCAGCTCCGAACCAGCCTTCACAAGCAGAGCCCCGTGTATAGACTCAGTGAGCTGAGGGGCCTGCACTCTGGGTTGGCAGTGTGTCCCAGGGCGTCCAGGGCCCAAGCCCCAGCCTCGCCTCTCCCTGCCTGCCAGATCCTACGCGCACCTCCCGCCCCGGCCAGCCTCATCCTCACATGACATCAGGAAGCTCCTCACTCAGCGATGCACTTCCAGACGTTTGAGCGCCCCTGCTGAGTGCCGGGCCTGTGTGGCCCCTGGGGACAGGGCGGTGTGTCGGGGCTGAGGGCTGGGAGCGCAGGCCCGGAACGCAGGCGGCCCCTGCGGGCGTTGTCTCGGAGTGGCTGGGGGAGCCCAGCTCTGCCCAGACTGGGGGGCGAGGGGTGCACCCAGAGCAGGGCAGGCCGACAGGAGGGGCGGCCTGGGCAGAGAGCCTGAGGCTGGGCCCCGCTGTGCGTCTTCCCCGGGACAGAGGGATCTGGGGGAGGCAACCGCCGGGAGGACTTCGCCTTCTAGCCTGAGTGAGATGGGACATCTTTGAGCAGCACTGTGACTCGCTGTGACTTAGGCTTTAAAAGGATACCCACATTCCTTTGGTTAAAGAACGCGCTGTGAGGAGGCCAGGGCGGAGTGAGGAAGGTCCAGGCAGGAGGTGATGGGGGCCGTGGGGTGGGACCCCCTTCTCCAGGTCCTGACACCTCTCTGCGAGGGGAACGTGAAACTCTCACCCCTAGTCCACCTTAACCCATAACTCAATATCAGTTCGACGTCTTCCTGTTGCAGGTGATAGAAACTAAATGCAAATCAACTTAGACTAAACAGTGAAACCCTGGTGTGGTCAGGCAAGGCTGGATGCGGCAGCTCGGTGTCCCCGGGAAGGGCCCTCTGCCTGTGGTTGTCCTGGGTCGAGTGCAGCCGTCGGTTCATCAGATTATAAAGCCCTCCGGCCGCCGCCTCCCATCCCTTCATTCATTGGCTGGAGTAGTTGCTAAAGAGAGCTTCTCCTCTACTCGGTTATCCACTGGTCTGGGGGATGAGATTCTGATCCTTTTAAAAAGATGAATCTAAATGTGTCCCCGGGAAGGGCCCTCTGCCTGTGGTTGTCCTGGGTCGAGTGCAGCCGTCGGTTCATCAGATTATAAAGCCCTCCCGCCGCCGCCTCCCATCCCTTCATTCATTGGCTGGAGTAGTTGCTAAAGAGAGCTTCTCCTCTACTCGGTTGTCCACTGGTCTGGGGGATGAGATTCTGATCCTTTTAAAAAGATGAATCTAAGCTAAAAAGTCAACTATCAACAACCCCCCTGCCCCCAGCCCCAAGGCTCCCTGGTGAAGACTGAATCGTCCGCATGTTCAGAGGGAGCCGGGTTCAGTCCCCTGCCTTCCGCCAGCTGCCCACAGCTAGCCCTGACCGCGTCTTCTCTCCCCCGTAGAATTCCAGTGCTGACCATCGAGTCCGGCTGGACCTGGGCCTCTGGGACAAATTCAGTGAACTGGCCACCAAGTGCATTATTAAGATCGTGGAGTTTGCCAAACGCCTTCCAGGTTTCACCGGCCTGACCATCGCAGACCAGATCACCCTGCTGAAGGCCGCCTGCCTCGACATCCTGGTACGTGGGCTCCGCACCCGCCGTCGGGGTGAGTGGGGAGGAGGGGCCAGGGTGCCCCGGGGATTCCCGGGGGCTCTGGGTTCACTGCCTGATGGCCACAGGCTCCCCCAGAGCTGGGCAGCACCTCTTACTCCCCCTGGGGTGGGGGCCCCTCTGGGTGGCCTGGGAAAGGGCCCGCAGCCCCGCAGTGTGGCTTCCGGGCCTTGGAGGCGTGCGGGCCTGTCACGCCCGTCCTCTGCCCAGCGCTGGCCAGGCCGGCGCCCTTGGGCAGGGAAGCAGTGGAGGTGGCAGGGGCATGTCCCGCCTGGTGCGGAGTACGCAGGGTCTCTGGAGGAAGTCGAATGCAGGGAGAGTGACGTGAGCTTTCAAGGTGCTTTGAAAGCATCGATTTTTCTTTGTGTTACACCTTTGCTAGCTTCAGGTATAAACAGTTCTGCAGAGCAAGCCCAGTGACTGTGATTAGACACACCCACACAGCTCTTCTCAGGAGGAGGAGGACTCAGTCCAGTTGTGCAAGACACTCGAGTGTGTGTATGACTTCCTCGGGGAGCTGGATCTCTGCAAGAGTGATAATGGTTACCCTGGAACCTGCAGCTGCCAGGGATCCTTTGAGTGTGTGTGGTGTTTCCTGTGAAATCAGAGGGTCTTGGTTGGCCCTAGAAACGTTCAGGACAATGAAACGTCTGAGCTGGGCTGCCTGTCTGGTGCCCACGCCCGTCCTTGGTAAAGCTCAGCTCTCCTGACCCGGTGGGCGGAGACCGGCGTCTTCCGCGGGGTAGGGGGCGGTGGGCGCGGAGTTCCCGGTGCCTCCGAGGGTGCGGGTGCGCGGCTCTGGGGCGGGAGTGGGGCGTTCTGGTGTGGACGCGAGGATGGAGTCTCGCGGGCCCCTGGGTCCCGGTGCTGGGGGCGGGTCTGGAGGACTGACCCCAGCGCTGAACGTGCCGCTCTTGGAGACTGTCACCCGGCCCCGCACGCCCCCGTGGGGTCCCACCTCGCGGCGAGGCTGAGTCCCAGCCAGGCGGCCCCGGGACTGGGGTCCTGACCCCATGCCCCCTGCAGGCCTGGCGCCTCCAGGCTTGGGTCTCCCGGCTTCCGGGTCTCCCTTTGTCCAGGGGCCGCTCCCTCCGTCTGCCTGGGGGCCCACGCGTCAGCCCTTCTCCTTGGAGTCAGGAGAGACAGGAGCCGCTTTCCGTGGCCTGTCCTGGCCTCAGTTTACCCACGTGTCAGGCAGGCATGAGGTCACCCGGGAGGACCTTCCCGGGGTCCTGGCAGAGGGTGGACCGGCCTGGGGCTCGGCCTCGGGTCTCCCTTTGTCCAGGGGCCGCTCCCTCCGTCTGCCTGGGGGCCCACGCGTCAGCCCTTCTCCTTGGAGTCAGGAGGGACGGGAGCCGCTTTCCGTGGCCTGTCCTGGCCTCAGTTTACCCACGTGTCAGGCAGGCATGAGGTCACCCGGGAGGGCCTTCCCGGGGTCCTGGCAGAGGGTGGACCGGCCTGGGGCTCGGCCAGCGGCGGCGAGGCTGCGAGGCCCGC